>JASCZW010000575.1:0-142269 GCA_034211315.2 Aedes japonicus
ATGGAAAGGGAGGTGAAAATTGCTTCGCCAGAATCAGTCTGAAAAACAATTTCAAAACTCGGCTTAAAAGTTCCGCCTCGGCCTGATCCAATTGTCCGAAGCGAATTCCCTGAAGCGGCTTCTGCGCTGCGTTCTCGATTTGCCGGGAGTTTTTCCGAGCCGTGGACGGAGCCGGGTTTCTGGCTTTTACTGTGCCGCTGTGGCCATGGTCGTGTAAAATGTTTAGTAGCGGCTTTGGAACAATTGCCGAGGATTAATTTGAATTTTTAGTAAATTACCGTTTTCGGAGTTGAAAGGGGACCTACATGCTGCAGCCGTTTAAAGCAGGTATTCTAGTTTGTATTTTTGGTAAAATTACGCAGTTGCCCAAAATTTATAGGTGAGATCGATGAATTATTTCTACACCTTAGGTTGATTGATAAATCGGCTATTTTTTTTTATCGTAAAGAAACCATTTTATTGCAGTTAACTACACCGAAAAAATAAAGAATTTTAACTGGCGCGTAACATTTTCCCTTTTTGAATTCCAAGCCAAAGGAAGCGATAACAACGAAATTGTCGGCTTTTTTTCATGTGCCGAACAACAATGTTTACAATCTTTTATACAAGAGGCTAGATTCAGGCGTTATCTGGCTTAAATTTACATGAAAATTCATTGTTTCTTTTTTGTTTTGTTTTTTTCACCTAACACGCCTCGGTTAAATTTAATGATGACTTTGAGAAAAATGCTCGATAATTGATATTGACGTCCTCCACCCGAAGACGTGTCCTTTGGTCTCCTTTGGGCTTCCGAAGTACGCACTTCATGGTAGCTCAATCGGTTCGACATTTGACGAGAACACACAGAAAAAAAAATCAATTTTTACTGGCATGTAAAATTTTCCTTCGTTTAATTTCAAGCCAAAGAAAGCGATAACAACGAAACTGTCTGTAATTTTTCATGTGTCAAACAACGATGTTTGCAATTTCTTATACAACAGACTAGATTCAGGCGTTATGTGTTAAATTTATAAGAAATACCCCATGAATTTCTGCCAAATCGGAAGGGAACATGTGCATTAGATAACGTAGAAAAATACAGTTGGATGGATTCATGTCTTTCGGTACAAAGGACGCTATACCACGTCTGTAGGATTTTGGTGAAGAGACATGAAGCCAAAACAACGGTAAAAAGTTTTTGGATGCACTCAGTTTTGTAAATCTTTTCGATTATGGTGCCTTTGGTCACGAATAAGTTCAATCAGTTTGCCAAATCAAGAATTTCAAGGCAAATTTCGGCAATTTCTTCCGTTTGAACCGGTCATCTACAGTAAACTTGTCCTAACCAGTGAAATATGATTGTTCCGGGATATGCTTAGAGTCCACTTAGATGAAAGTCTCATCATCAATAACGCAGCCTCGCTATTTTTATTAGCAGCTTCTTGGAGAGTTTCCCGGCACGCCTTTCGGCTATACTCTGCTGGCAATCATACCGATTTGGGAAGTCTCTTGGCCCTGCGTTCGAAATTTTACGAAACTAAAAGTTTCTTGACCTAGTTCCGCTTCGAAATGTTCGGATTTTCCTTGAAATGAGCAATCGGCAGTCTCTTGGTTTTTCTGCGCGTTATTCTCGGATTTCTACGAACTCCTGGTTTGTGGTGCAATACCATCCATTCTTGGAACCTGTGGAAGATCTTTGAGACGGTCTAATGGTCTAAACCCTCCCCCCCCCCCTGTACGTATACTTTTCTGCATACAATATTATGAAATTTTGTAGGCAGCGTAAACTTTGGTCAACCCAGCCCCTCTCCCCAGAAAAGTCTACGTGGTTTATGAGCAGCCTCCAAGGCAGGATGCGAATAGTTAGATTTTGCAAGAGGGTGAACAAATCTGAACGGTTTGCTGATTCTCAACCGGATCTTTTTGACACATGCACTCTTCAGTGGATGGTATCGATATGCTCAAAAGAGAAACTGGGCAAAATTTGAACAATTTTGATCAAGTATGAACAAAGTTACGCAAGCTTGAAGGTGTCGCAATAATTATCGAATCACCCTTTAGCTTGGCAGACCGTGAAACAAAGTCAGCCATGATGGTGGTCAGGTCGTTTGTGGATTATTTCCACTATCTTCCCACAAATAAATCCTTCAAAATGCAATATGCAAATGCAAATAAAGAAATAGGCTCAATTAGTAACACACTGAGGTTTTTTTTACTCGGGAAATACGTTCCACATTTACTATGAAACCATGTAAAATAGATTTAATTGAGTTTTACATGCATAAACTTTTAAATTGCCTCGATTTTGCTTGCATGTGCTACCGTTTCATGCAATGGTCAAAATACAGTTTTTCTAAGTTTTGAGTATTTACACCAAAAATTGTGAATTTTTTGAAAATATGCTATGTGGGCAAAAATGGATCCAAAATCCCATTTTTTGAAAACAGCTTATCTTATGGGAAAAAAATCAGGAAATCGAATGGTTTCATTTAGGGTTAACCAGAGTAAGTGTCCCATTTTGCCCATTTCTCCCCTCATTTTGGATGCAAACTCGAATTATTACTCAAAAACTAAACTTGGTGCTACTATATTGAACCAGAATGTAAGTGTGCTTAAAAAAAGCTAAAGAACTGTATGGAGCAAATGTTACTATGAGCAGATGCCAGGAGGTGGTCCATTTTACCCGGTTTTCCCTCACACATGCATAAACTCATATACCATGTGGTTCGGAAGATTGGCGCCAGTAGATTGCTGTACTTATGTAAATTGTCCGGAAAATCGAATTGTGCTGGTTTTGTTTAGGGTTGACCTCAGAAAATGGACCATTTTACCCGATTTTCCCTCATAACTTAATAATCTCATATATATCATGCTTTTTTGAAGATCGGCGCCAGTAATATTGTTCTAACTTGCACTGCAGTATTATAAAAATGTCCGGAGAATCGAATGGTGATGGTTTCGTTTAGGGTTGACCTCAAGAAATGGTCCATTTTACCCTCACACTTGAGAAAAAAATCATATTTTTCCGGTATGAGGGAAATCGGGTGAAATGGACGATTTACTGAAGTCATCCCTAAACGAAACAATCATCATCCGATTTTTCAGACATTTTTGCATAAGTACAGTGCAAGTGAGAGCAACATTACTGGCGCCGATCTTCAAAACCGCATGGTCTATGAGGGTTTTTAAATTATGAGGGGAAATCGGGTAAAACGAACAATTTACTGAGGACAACCCTTTTCCGGTTATTTTTTATAGGTACAGTGCAAGTGAGAGCAATATTACTGGCGCCAATCTTCCGAACCACATTTGTTCCATACAGTTCTCCAACTTTTTCTACAAATTTACGGTGGATTTGGGTTCAGTTTTTAGGTAATAATTTAAGTTGGCATCCAAAATTAGGAGAGAAATGGGCTAACTATGGTCAAGGACTCCTACCCTGCGGCGTCTAAATTAATGGGATTTTGGATCTATATTTGCCCACTGTGCACTGTTTCAAGCCAATTTCTTTTAATTTGGGTCCCAAAATCACCAAAAATCGTATTTTAACCTGTGAACAAAAGTTCACAAATTGGCATCAAATATAGAAACTTTGATATTTTTTGAGAACCACTAAAATAACTGCCACTGCTTAAATGGTCATGCCCCAGAAGCATTTTTAATGGCTTAGTCTTTAACGAGCAACTTAACCCAACTAATCCTTTCAATCCGACTTCACTGGAAAATGTTATTACAGGTTAAAGGCAGCATATTTTGTCAAAAAACAGCAAAGTACAATCAAACTCCTGTCTAACGCGAATCCCTTGAGGAGGGTCTCGAGTGATAAATGGGGTTTAACTTTTTGGTTTCATTGTAGAATATCTCGTGATCCATCGCATATAGAAAGTTATTTTCTTGGGCAAAGTTATTCAGCAGATCAAGGCCTTTAAGATGATAAACTTGAAAGTTCAAAATTGTCTCACTAGGTGGCTCTAGTTTGCATATAAAATTACTGAATCTAGGCATCTTTGAAATATGGGAAGTTGTTGTCTTCGACAAATATGTCTGAGTGACTAAGACATTTTGGAAAGTGTTAACATTAGTTCAGAATTCATCCGCTACGTGGTGCTAGTGTACATATTAACTTTATAATTCACTTGTATTCTGAGATCTAGATCATTTATGAATTTCCTGTCTTTCGGAAAGTTATTCGGAAAATCACGGCAGTTGACTTGGAAGTTCAGAATTATCTCACTACGCTGCGCAAGTATGCATGTAAAATTACTGAATAACGTGGATCCCGAGAACCTTGACATATAGCAATATGGCGTCTTCGGCAAATTTGATCGAGTGGTGAATGCCTTTCGGATGGTGTTAACATTACTTTAGATCTTGTTCGCTACGTAGCGCGAGTTTACATGTGCACTATTTTTATCACTTGTATTTCGAGATCTAAACCAACTTTGAATTAACTGTCTAAATCTACTGAGTGGGGAGAAGAAATTCACAATATATTATCAACAGGGAGTTGGCAATTCCACTCTCCTCATCCAAATCGCTTCATTCCGGTGCCCTGATGGTCCCTTCTCTTCCCATTGCATTCAAATTATGTGAGAAAGTAATAGATTTGTGTGAATTTAATTTCAAATTCAAATCGAACTTCTTCATCAACAGCACTGAAACTTCGTGAAGTTGTAGCAGGAAATCCCATCCGAAAGCTTCCGGAAGAAATTCCAAGCAGTTCCACATGACTAACTGAAAGTGTGCCAAGTGTTACTGTTTCGGATTACCGTACTGACGGAGTTAGGTCTCCACATTATCCAACTTCTTTCTTAGCGTTTCATGCTTATTGCTTGCTCTTAACCTTGTGTTCTAAATGCACTTCCACGTTTATTAATTGAGAGCTTTAGATGCCAGGCACAATTTTTGCACAAGTAGAATTCTGTGGCCAGTACAATCATACGCTATGCCCTTATTCCTAAACGAAAAATTCCTAGACCAGACCAGGAATCGAACCCAGCCACCTCCATCATGGTGATGCTATGTAGTCGACTGAGCTAAGGGAGGACCCAAATCAAACGGTTGTAGACGATCGTGTCCGAGACTTCAGCATAACAGAGCAGACCTTCTAATTCCGCGTCTAAAGAACGTCCATGAACTTGTCTGCAGATCTCGTCTGAAGTTCTCTGAAGAACTTCTCTTTAGTTCTCTGCAGAACTTCCCTGAAGTTCTCTGCAGAACTTCCATGGAGTTCTCTGAAGAACTTCC
Organism: Aedes japonicus; assembly: GCA_034211315.2. NCBI lineage: Eukaryota > Metazoa > Arthropoda > Insecta > Diptera > Culicidae > Aedes > Aedes japonicus. Next base: position 5,227 of record JASCZW010000575.1, read on the forward strand.
ATTAAGTGCTCTGAAGAACTTTAATGAAGTTCTCTGAAGAATTTCTATGAAGTTCTCTAACTATTTTCCATGAAGTTCGCTGAAGGACTTACCCGAAGTTTTGTTAAGAACTCCGCAGAACTTGCCAAAATTTCTCTGCAAAACTTTATTTAAGTTTTCTGTGAAATTATCTGCAAAACTCTCATGAACTTCTCTGAAGAGCTTCCATGAAGTTCATTGCAGAACCGCCCTGAAGATCTTTGAAAAATTTCCTGAAGTTTTCTGAAGAACTTTAATGAAGTTCTCTGAAGAATTTCCATGAAGTTCTCCGAAGAATTGCTCTGAGGTTCTCTGCAGAATTTCCATGAAGTTCTCTGAAGAACTTAAATAAAATTATCTACAGAACCTCCTGAAAGCTCTTTGCAGAACTTTCCTGAAGTGCTCTGCACAACTTTCATGAAGTACTCTGAAGAACTTTATTGAACTTCTCTGAAGAGCCTCCCTGAAGATCTCTGAAGAACTTCTATGAAGTTTTCTAAAGAACTTCCATGGAGTTTTCTGAATAATTTTCATGAAGTTCTCTGAAGAACTCCCATGATGTTCTCTGAAGAACTTCCATGAAGATCTTTGAAGAATTTCTATGAAGTTCTCTGAAGAATTTCCATGAACTTCTCTGAAGAACTTCCTTAAGTTCTTTGTAGAACTTTCATGAAGTTCTCTGTACAACTTCCATGAAGGTCTCTTAAGCGCTTCCATGAAGTTTTTGCAGAACTTTCATGAATTTCTCTGAAGAACTTCCATTCTCTCAAAAACTTCCATGAAGTTCACTGAAGAGCTTCTTTAAGTTCTCTGAAGAATTTCAATGAAGTTTTCTGAAGAATTTCTATGATGTTTTCAAAAGAACTTCCATGAAGTCTTCCTGAGGAACTTCCATATAGTGCTCTGAAGAACTTCCATGCAGTTCTCTGAAAAACTTCCATGAAGTCCTCTGAAGAATTTCCATGATGACCATGATTTCCATGAACCTCTCTGAACAACTTTCATGAAGTCCTCTGCAGAACTTCCTGAAGATCTCTGAAGAATTTCCATGAAGCTCTCTGAAAAACTTCCATGAATTTCTCTGAAGAACTTTCATGAAGCTTTCTGAAGGACGCTCGCTGAAAAACTTTCATGAAGTTTTCTGAAGAATTAAAATAAAGTTGTCTGAAGAACTTTCATGAAGCTTTCTGCAAAACTTCCATGAAGTTTTCTGAGGATTTTCCATGAAGTGTTATGCAGAACTTCCATGAAGTTCTCTGAAAAATCCACGAAATTCTCTGAAACATTTCCATGAAGTTCTCTGCAGTACTAGCATGAAGTACTTTAAAAACTTCCATGAAGTTCTCTGAATAATTTCCATGAAGTTTTCTGGAGAACTTCCATGAAGTTCTCTGAAGGACGCTCGCTGAAAAGCTTTCATGAAGTTTTCCAAAGAATTTCCATGAATTCCTTCTATGAAGTTCTCTGAAAACTTCCATGCAGTCCTCTGTAGAACTTCCCAGAAGTTCTCTGAACATTTTCCATGAAGTTCTTTGAACATTTTCCACTGAAGTTCTCTGAAGAACTTCCATGAAGTTCTCCTGAAGAACTTTCATGAAGTTCTCTGCAGAACCTCACTGAAGTTCATGCTTCAAATGAACTTGCATAAGTTCTCTGAAGAACTTCCATGAAGTTTTGATGAAGGGTTTATATGAAGTTTTCTGAAGAACTCTCCTGGAGTTCTTTGCAGATTGTTTATGAAGTTCTCTGTATAATTTCTATGAAATTCTCTAAAGAACGTCCATGAAGTTCTCTGTAGAACTTCTCGGAAGTTCTCTGTAGAACTTCTCGGAAGTTCTCAGCAGAATTTTCTTGAAGTTAACTGAAGAACTTCAATGTTGTTTTATGAAGAACTTTTATCAGTTCTCAGAAAACTTCCATGAAGTTCTCTGATGAACTTCCATGAAGTTCCCTGAACAACTTCTTTAGTACTCTGAAAAACTTATATGCAGCTCTATGCAGAACTTCCCTAAAGTTCTCTACAGACTTTTCCTGAAGTTTTCTGCAGAAACTCCCTGAAGTTCTCTGGAAAATTTCCGTAAAGTTCTCTGAAGATCTTCCATGACGTTCTCTGAAGAACTTCCATGAGTTTCTCAAAAGTATTTTCATGAAGTTTTTGAGGAACTTCCATGAAGTTATCCGAAGAACTTCCAGCGGAGAGGTCAGTCAATCTTCCGGGGACTCGTCGATTACGATGTGAGCACTCAAGTAACACTTAGAGTAAACATCCTTGCCTCATACCGGTAACTAGCCGTAAAAGGTCAGAACTGTTGCCTCGGAGAGGTTGACGAATTTATACGGGACTCAGGGCGCCACACAGATGTTCATGATTGTCTCTAGTAGCACACTTCTTGTCATTCAGTTGAGATAACAGAAATATGATTTGCTAGATCATAATCAAGTTACTACAACTAACTATGACCTTAGTGTGCTACTTCGGCTGTTGAAAGCTTTTTCGTAGTAAATGAAAACGTTACAAAGAGACTCTCACAATTCGTTGACTTGCTCCAGGATAATTCGGAGCGAAATACTGCCAGCTGCCGCAGGAGAGTCGCCTCGATCTTCTCCTGTGACCAATTCAGGATAAGTTTGCACAGAACATTGAACAGAGCAATACACATGATACCTCGGCTTAAGGGATCTCTACCTAGACGTTCTGCATCGACTAGGTCGGAAAAATCACGGTGTCCCAGATATTACATTAAAGTTGATGATATAGATACCATGGCGTCAGCTTTGAGTACCTCTCGCATATCAGATCGAGCCCGGTAGTCTTATTGAATTTGAAGCTTCGGATAGCTGCCGCGATCTTTTGCAGTGATGTTGAACAGGTTGGCTAGACGTGAAGAAGTTTGTTCAGAGTGCTCAAACCAACGTTTCAGCAAGTCAATGGGGTCAGTTATGGACTGTTCAGGCGCGCCTTCCACTGGCATTTTTGGGTTCACCCTTGCTGCAATCAGGTTCCGTGAGATATCGTCGAGGACTCGTATTTGACTGCTCTCCTCCTCGTCCTCCTCCTTTTGTTGCTCTACGTTCATCAAATTTACACCTGTTTTCATCAGTGAAGTAGTGCGTAGTTCACTCCGCGCAATTTCGTTTGTCTCAATGTAGACTTTCTTGATGGCAGTCCACAGCTGTTATCACCTGCCACCTTCCAACACATCTGCTGCTCAAGCTTCAAGTTCTTCAACGACCGATCTTGTCGTACCTGAATCTTCTAGTTGGAGTGTATTAAACCACCGTCCAAGGCTCTCCTCCCGTCGTTGGTTGTCAGATGGGATGTCGGCACTGTGTTGTGGACATCAAGATTACTCCGTCTCCATTTTCGGCTGGTGCAAAGTGGTCGATTTGAGTTTCTTTATGTCCATCACGAGAGGCTCACGTGACTTTGTGCAGTGGTCTTTGGGGGAAAGAGTGAGCCCCCGATCGCCATGTCGTTGTTCAGCAAACAACTCATCGTTATCGCCCATTTCTCCGAGACCAGAACTTCCAATAATTCTCTCATAGTTTGTCTCGTCGGAGCTGATGTAATGTGATGATTGGAGTTCTTTTAAAGTGAGCAACGTACGAGCAATAACGAATCATGATTTATTGCTATCCATAGTGCTTAGCTTAACCCGGTCAACCTCAAGTGTTGACTCGCCCGAACAAGGACTGCTGAGCAGCATCGGTCGGCGCATAACATTGGACCATGGTAAGGTTTCAAACTAGTGTTCCGATTCTTTCATGATGGCTGCAGCCTTTGCCTGGGGGGAAAAGCAAGAAACCAACTCCACGGAGCGTTGTAACCTCGAAACCGGGAATATAAGAATGCCTGTCCCAACAGTAATTTGAACTCTCCAAAGTTTGGTCAACGAACTGCACTTGACCCAAGGATTTCGAGCATCATGCAGCGCGCCTCGTTGGCGAGTTGAGCCAACTAAAAAGCTAAGGACAAAATTCCCTGTTCTAATTCGTGAAATTTGTTTTGCGCTAAACGTCGTTGTTGTAAAATCAGTAGTTGTTTGACCTAAGGCCTCCTATCCCTGAGATGGTGCCGTGGGTTCGTGCTTAGGTAATGTAATTTCAATGGCTGGCATGTAAATTCAAACCGCCAGTTATACCTTTTGCTCAGCAAGCAAGATATAGTGAATGACAGCTTGATCAGGAAGAAACGAGCATCTACGACATAATAGCTGCTTTTTAGCTTTTAATCAGCTTCAAGTGATTGTAAGGATTACCAATTTTTTATAACATTTTAATATTCTAATTCATAATCTGAGAGATAACTAAGGCTACGTAGGTTTGATTCACAAATGAAATATGTTAAACACCTTAAATCTAAGATCTTGATCATCAAGGGACTTCCATATTTTCGTATGTTTTTGCGTGATGCTGACCATGAGCTTGGTAAAAGGGGTTCAAAATACTCACGCCTCACATTTCAGCTAACCAGACTTTCCTTCTAAGCCATTGCAAAGATGACATCAATATGCACAACAACTCTAGATACAATCCAGTATCCAATTCCGAAATCCTCAAGGAACCAAATGGAATCAACCCTACGTACACCTCTGATTTTCTCCTGTTATTCCTTTTTGGAAACATGAAAATTGCTCGGACACACTGAGCAAAAAGTCGCGCAAGCAAAAAACTTTTCCCGCCTCCAATTCTCCCGTTCCCCGAAATTCAGCTCACAATTGCTGGTCACAGTGGAGAACCCGGAACTTTTATGTTTCGCCCTGCATGCAGCGCATCGGCGCACCCCTTGTTTCTCACTGCTCCCATCCCGAGGCAGCTTGTAAGATTTTCCCTCCACAAACCTGCCAGAAAACCGCTCAGCCGAGTTGAGCCCGCTGAAAATGTTCTAACGTATTTAAAACTAAAATTAAATTCGTATTAGCTCTACTTTATATATTCCATACACTACGGAACAATACTACGGAAAAAGTTTTCCACCGAAGTTGTAACGCGAAACAAAGTGCTTGCCTTGTCCCCATCCCTCCACTCACCGGAAAACCTCAGTTACGCGGCTGGAGAGCCACGAACCGCCGACCTCCAGCCCAGGGTCGGGTTGATGGTACTTCTTGAAAAACAACCACACCGATTTCTCCACCAACTCTCTCCCTCTCTCCCCCCATCTCATCAGGAATGTTCTGCAGCAGGTGAAACACGATAATCACACCCACACCCACACACCCTTCTGTGAATTGCAACTAAAACCAACTACGTGTTTTCCGGGTTCAACGAAGAAAAAAAAACACACACACCTACCCCCGAAAGAGGTGATAACGTTTAGCTGGCAACAACCCTAAATGATTCGCACACTTAAATCGAGTTGAAAGGAAATTTGAAAAACTACCATCACCCCGTGGTTGGCGGCGCCGAGGAAAGTTCGGGCGGGGAAAGTTTTCCCGAGCTGAGAAATATGAGCGGAGAAGATCTAATTTAATCATGTCGTTTCATTTGTTACACGAGTTGTGTTGTTACCTGGTGGGGAAATTCGTTCCGTGAGATGACGATGATACCGGGCGAAAAAGGGGGGGGGCGGTGGGTGGGAAAGTGTTGCCATAAACAATGGATTACGGGATGACTGCTGACGGTGGTAGTAAGTGGCGTTGATGGGTTCAACTTAGGATGGGATTATGAAAGATGGTTATGGATGTTGGGTAATGAATTTGAGAAAGTTTGCGTCGAGTTTTGCGGTGATGTTTGCCAGGTAACTTGGAGCACTTTGAACCCTGGGATATGATTTAGGGAGAAGTTTGGTGGGGGAAGCATGGTGGGGAAGTTAGGGACAATGTTGCGCCTGATAATCACTGCACGAGTTAGGTTCCGTTGGGTTGGGATTTGATGGGTTGCGAAACTGATTTTAGCTTCCAAGATGGGTTTAGTTTGCCATTTACGTATACAATAAGCTCTGCGCTAATACACTCTCAACGAAGGTTACATCAATAATGTACTAGAACTTTCAACTAAGTGGCCGTGCGTGGATGTACAGAATAAATTGGTTTGAAAATTTAAACGAAAATTAGCTTAACTGTTCCGAAGAGGAACTTACCAGTGTCTTAATTTAAGGGGTTATTAACCCCAATGTTAAACAGTGGCATTGCTTATACTCGGTTTGGCCCTTTTAGCTTGTCCAATGGGTCCTGTTCCAACCAAGTGTATTCCATTTCCTTTGTTTTTCCACTGTTGATTGATCCATTGTTCTCAATCTGAGTATAAGTAATATCAGATGGGACTCACCTGATAAATCGATTTTGAAGTAAGTCTACTTTCTCATTCGTGAAGATTTTAACATGTTTTGCAGAGATTTGCCTTTGGACAAGTAATTGAACGATTGTTTTATTTCTGTATTATTTCCTGCACTTATTAATCACTTTTTTGTTTTGTTAAAAAAAAATAACGTTAGATGCTATGTATACCAACAGTTAGGATTGTTACGGCCAATCCAGAGTAAAATGGTGGTTTGCTTTGTTATATTTATGTTTTAAAGATCGCCTTAAACCGATTTGAACCAACGATAAGATGCTGTTCAAGCCATTCACAGAAGGGTGATGAAAAAGGTTATTATTAAGAAACGCGAGAGTCAGTCTGAACAAATTTACACCTGTAGTAAGGATGTGTTTTGAAATCTCTCACAAACTCTGATGGTTTACTTTGTCTGAAAAAAAACCCATTTGCTATTAACATGTTACAACCGCTTTGAATCAATTTGAATCATCAGTATGGATGCTGTTTAGCCCACTCTAAAAATGTGATGGTGGTTTTTAATTTGGGAAGACAGGCTAATTTATACAACCTACAATGAGTTCAATTGGCCTACTTCATTGGAATAGCAAACATGTTTTTTTTAAACTTAGCTTAAAAGCCGATTTACGGGTTTGAAACAACAATATCGATGCTGTTGGTTAACATTAGAAACACAATGCAATTTTAAGCAACGAAAGCCTATTTGGACAAATTTAAACCAACTGTAAGGATGCTGTTCAACCCAATTCAATCTCATTGTACTGGTGGTTTAGTTGATTAAAAAAAACAAACACAATGTTTTAAAGCTGCGCTTTATTTTTTCTTGATCACCCTAATGTTTAAAAATACTACAATTAACTGATAATTTTAAAAACACATTTTAAACTTAAATTAGAAGAAAAATTAGTAATCTCCATTTAATTCCAACTACCTTTGCTTATCTTCGACAGATACGCGTATTTCGTCTACAATGTGCAGACTTCTTCAGTGTCTCGTACTAATAACTCGACCACTAAACATCTCAAACCCTCTAGGATTCATTTTAAACTTGTTTGTTGTGCTCGATTTCTGAGAAAATATAGATGCAAAACAATTTAAATTATTTTGTAATAAATTTAAATGCTACATCAGTTCACTTGCGTTTTCAATGCACTTGCTGAATTTTGGAAAAATAACTCACAATTTTAGACTGTTAACAAATTTCAGTGGTTCGTATATGTTAACATATTTCCTTGAATTGCAGCAACTTCAAATAGCTTAGGCCAAGTCTGAAAAGCTTTCAGAACTTTTCATGAACTTCGCAAAACTTTTTAGAAAATTATCATGATTGGAGACAAACTTTTCAAAATTTTAAGTGGTCTTAAAAGCGGTGACAAGTTCTGATTATTTGAGACATGTTATTCGAAATTCTGACATGTTGTCAGACATGTTATCATAGCGTCTGTTGTTTTACTTATGGCCGTATACCGTAACAGAAAACTTTTTAAAAAAACAATTATAAACTGATAAATTTTCATAAATTTAGTTTCAACGGTTGCTGAAACGTCTCAGACCTCTTGGCAGGCCCTCATAACTTCGGAATTCTTAGCATGAATCTCAGAACTTCTAACAAGTTCTCAGAAATTCAGATATGGGAAGGTCCATTAATTGTGTCACGTGGTAAGGGGGCGGGGAGGGGGGGGGGAAGCGAGTTTTTGGGAAAACGTGACGATCCATCCATACAAAAAAAATTGAAGGTCCTTACAAAAAACGTGACAAGGGCATGGGGGTGGGGGGGTGGATTTAAAAAAGTCACTTTCTGCGTGACGTAATTAATGGACGATCTCTATAATATTCGTCAGAATTTTTGTAGAGTCCTTCAAAAATTATAGGACCATTTGATAACTTCAGAGCTTCACGTTGTTAACAAATTTTAAACCTTCAAAATTGTAAACAGGTTTCGAAAAATTCTTCAAAAATTCGCAAATTTTGCCAAATTTCCCAATTTTGCGCCAGTTTTTAGAATTTTTGGCAAGCTTTTATAACGCTCGCCATGTCAGTGAAACAATCAGAACTTCTCACCAAATTCTCAAAATTGTTTGAATAGTTCTCAGAACTGATAAAATAGAAAACTTTAGACCAGATTTAAAAATTTCTTACAATTTCCAAGACTTTTTACCAGTTTTCAGAACATTTTCCTACTAGAAATTAGAAGAGAAATTAGAAGAAAAAAACATATTCCTATTCTCAAAATTTCTGAAAAGCTCTTGAGAACTAATCAAGCAAATGGAACCAAATTTAGTATGCGGTGGTTTTTGATGACACAAAATGGTTCTTTGTTGATTTGAGACCCCTCCTCTTTTTGAAAAGGGGGGATCCCATACAAATGAAACGCATTTTCTTGCATAACTCGAGAACTAATCAGAGAAATGGAACCAAATTTGGCATGTGCAAATTTTTGAAAGAGAGAAATGTTTGTATGGTGATTTGAAAACTCTTCAGTCTTCTAAAGGAAGGGGGGGAGGGGGTTCTTAAACAAAAGAAACACAACTTTCTGCATAACTCGAGAACTAATAAAGCAACTGGAATCAAATTTGATAGATGAAGGTTTTTGAAGGAGAGAAATGTTTCTATGATGGATTGAGGCACCCCCGCGTTCTGAAAGTGTGGAGATGGGGATCTCCCATACAAATGAAATACAAATTTCTGCATAAGTCGAGAACTAATCCAGCAAATGAATCCAAATTTGGCATATGGAAGAAATGTTTCTATGGTGATTTCAAACACAAATTTTAACCAAACCTGAGAATTATCTAGGTAACTAAGCCACAAACTGTGTATTGTCTGGGTAAGAAGAATGTTCTGATAGAAGTTTGAACCTTTTTTTAGTCAAAAAAAGCTTTATAGATTTTTTCAGAATTTCAGATATGTTGTTCAAAAATTTAACTAGTTGTCAGAATGTCTAGAGAGACCTTTGAAAAAGCTGCGAATATCCGACAAGAAATTCTCAAATTTCTTTAAATAATTTTCAGAACTGATAAAATACAGAGTTTTAAACCAGATTTGACAATTTCTTAGAATTCCCAAAATTTCTTACAAGTTCTCAGAACATATTCTGAAAAACTCTTGAAACTAATGATAAATTTTCAGTTTTTTTTTACAAATCTTTAGAACTTTTTTTGACAGAAGGCATTGCTTATACATTGTCATAATTTCTTTTATGTAATCACTAAAATCTCAGGACCTTTAACAAGTTCTAAGGGCTATTGAAGGTGTTCAAAAATTCCCTGCATTCTGGATACATTTCCAGAGCTCTGATAAAATACACAGAGATCTCACATGTTATCATTACTTCTGAAATTTTGTCAAAATCACTGACAGGTTCAGTTTTGGCATGTTCTTAGCTCTTTTGACTAAATGTCATTAACTCAGACATGTTTATCGGATTTCTGACAGAGGGGGCACAATTCCTGTATTTTCAAAATGCATAGTTTGAAATTTCTCTGAACGTCTGATTTTAATACTAAAATTAACTAGTTATCGAGAGAGACCTTTGAAAATGCTTAGAATATCTAACAACTTCTTAAATTGGCTGCAGAAATTTCTATACGTCTGAAGAAATAACTGAACACTTTAAAACAAATAATTTAAGGCATCAAATTGAAAATAACTTCCTTCAAGTTTGAGAGCTTCTATAATATAAACAAGTTTACTTTAAAAAAATCTTATAAATTTTGACTAACTTTGGCCAAGTTTGAAAACCCATCAGAACAATTTATGAAATTCTTAAAATATATGATGATGATGATGATGATTACGATGATGATGATGATATTATACTACCATCTTTTGTAGCAAGCTAGCTTTCCGTAGCAGTGGAATAATCTGAAAAACGATTTGATCAGGATCCATTGTTGTTTCATTCATCATCAAGCTCCTGTATGAAAGACCAAAAACCTTTGGGCGGGCCTGTAAGCAGAGACACTTACGTGACACCCGCGCATATAGGGAAGAGAATCTCGTTCCAAAAGCAATTTCATCCCCACATCACTAGAACCGAGCCCTCGATTGACAGAATAGACCCAATAGATGGCGTCGAATAGCCCACCCTCGTTCCGCGAAGTGTTAACAATAGGGAGGAAGCAGTCTCATGGTCCCTATCCAAATCGTTTCACTTGGGTCCCTCTCTTTCCCTGTTATAAAAAATCTGACAAAATAAAACATCATATATGAAAAAAATCAGAGCTGCAAGCTGTAAACAAGTTTCCAAAAGTTTTGGAACTTCATTACCGTTAAAGGGGGATATACAGTTAGAACGAGAAAAAAAATCATTTTTGAAAATCATTTTTCAAGGGGAAGTTTTTACTCAAATCAATCGAAACTTTTTTACAATTATAAGTGTATCCATGTAGTGTACAAAAACATTTTTTTCAATTTTTTTTCAACAAAATGGCGGCCGTTACAGTGCGTTGAAATAGTCGTTGTATTTTGATTGTGCTGGCTCTCCGGTCGCAGTTTTGATCTGAGACAGTTAATAGATGAACTGAAAAAAAAAAATGTCAATTTTGGCGTAACATTTTTTCCGTCATATTATCACATTTTTCCATGTATAATTATAAAATATAAGAATAACTTTTAATTCATATAGAAGTTAATACTATAATAAAAAAATCCTATAAGTTTCAGCTTAATCGAATAATTAGTTTTCGAGTTATCACCGGCATAAACTCCGAAAATTATGTTTTGAGAAAAACGCGTAGAAAATAGGTCTTCTAGGTCAAGCGTCTCATTAAACCTGCTGCACGCGAAAAAGGCGTCTTCGAAAAACAATGAAAAGAAACTATTGGAGTTCGAATTTCAAAAAAACAATAAGGTTTCAGGAGCGTATTCTACGGGAAATTTACAATTTTTTTATGCAACAAAAATAAATTGAATTTTTTGGTCATTCTAACTGTATATCCCCCCTTCACGAGGTTCTAAATATTCATAAAACTACTCGCAAAATTTGACAAATTCTCAGAATTTCCGGAAATTGCTTACACCTTTAGCCAAATATAAAAAGTGAATCAAGATGCTCAAAATTTTGAGAAAATTTTGCAAGATGTTTATGACGGTTCGTTTTAGATCTGACGGATTTTGAAATTTCAGATCAGGTTCCAAAGATTTCGTACAATTCCCTGAACATTAAACAAGCCCTCAGAACATCTGGCAATTTTTCAGAAGTTTTCGATAAAAACCTTCCGAGGGTCTCTGACAAGTTCTCAGTATTTTCCGGATCTCTGATAAAAAAACAGACAGCTGCTTATGTATTCCCAAAGTGTCTTTGAAACATTGTGCTAAAAATCGTTGTTTTGCTTCATCTTCTTCTGGCAGTGTTTCGTCGAAGTACCAGCTGCCTGCTGAAATCTGTCATCAGAGTTTAGCTCAGATAGCATTTCTAAACGTCAACATAAAGCAGTGCACCCAGCGGATCCACCTCCCTATTACACTTATCACAGTTTCACCACCAATTAGTGACAGATCTACGCATCAGCCCCCTATCAGTGGCTGGTCGAATTCGGCTATCGGTCGTGGGTACGACTTCCATCATCCGTCTCCTGGACCAGCTATTCCGAAGACCATTCTCTACGATGAGTACCAGGGCCCCAGTGGTCATCATCCTCTCTTCTTTTGGTTAGCAGAGGTAGCATCTCCCGGGTCCAACGTTTCCGGAAACTGTCTACCTGTTGGTGATCTAGTTCCATGAACTCTTCACTGCCTTCGAGTTTTCGGAACTTCGCTCAAGCTTCCCAATAAAATTAGGTTTGGGTACATTGCGTCGGTTTCAATGGCCGTTGACGATGGCTTCCATCTCCACCTCCATTTGGTCTACAATCTACAGTTCATTAGCATTAAATTTAAAAATTGGTGCATTTATTTTTACACATTTAAATAATTTCAATATGGCGATTGGAAAAAAAATTACAGTTTTGTCTAAAAAAGCCAACTTATATTCGCAATCTATCTATCTATTCACTATAACGTTTGCATTAAATAACATGAACTTTTTACGGATGGTGATAAAAAAAAGCTAAGATAGATATACCTTTGATAACCTTTCATGAGAAATTTGAATGATTTAAGCTTACTTGCAAAAAAAAAATCTACGCCTGTGCAAGCGGCCTTCCGGCAGTTAACCGGAACATTCGCCACGGTGGACAAATACAGGCGTGTAGGCACGTTTTTGAGTTCTTTCTTCGATTTATTTATCAATTCCTCCTCAGTATTCACGACAAAATTGTTGGAGTAGATCCTACGCTTCAGGTTGGCCCAGAAATTCTCGATGGAACGCAGCTGGAGGACGTTAGGTGGGTTTGCCGACTTGGGGTACCACATCGATATTCAGCCGCTACATCTCCTCCAACGATTGCTTTGAGTAGGGGGCCGACGCCAAATCCGGCCAGAACACCGCGTATTTGCCATGATGGTATTTCTTCATGAACGACGCAACTTCTGGCAGGCATTCTATACTATAAAGCGAAAGAAGAGCGGCTTTGACATCCCCTTCTCGCTGATTGTCAGCCACAGCAGCACGTTTTTGGTGTGTCAAATGAACTTCACCTCGGAGCTCACTTCCTTCGTGGGGGAAGTAAAATACGAAGTGCCCTGCCAGTCGTTGCCATTCAGGGTGAGATAGGTTTCGTCGTCCATCACGACCGCCACGTCGCGATTCACCGGGAAATTTGAGTTGACCATCTTATTCAGTCGCTGCCGCTGCGTCATTGCCTGCAGCTCCGAAACCAGTGGACGCGACTTCCGCTTCCTGACATGTATGTTCATGTTCGCCAGGTACTTTTTCATTGTTTGGCCGGTTGAACCGGTCAAGCGCACGCAGCGATGTAGCCACTTTTACCTCGGTCTTCCACTTCGGCATCCTTTAGAGCTTCTTGTCGCTCTCTTGTCGCCGCCCGGAAGCGGGCTTTCTTTCGATGCTCTGATTGTTGTCTAATAGTGCCAAGATGTTATAGATGCCGGAACGGGCGTATCCGGCGTCCACAAAGTGCCGCACTATTTTTGCCATCACGGTTAGAGTTCGAATGATAGAGCTGTCAAATTGTATCTGCAAACTCGTGGGTTACTATGATTGATGCTGCATGGGTAGTTTCGTCAGTGCGGGTGTAGGTAAACCCATGAAAAATCGGCAATTTTTGTCATTTTTTTGCACTTCTGCCTCAATTCCTAGCGATTTCTCTGTTTGAAAGGACTTTTTTACGGTTTTTAACGATGAGTTTGCGGATATCTAGAGAAATTTGTTTTTTTTCCATCTTATCGCATTGAAATGCACAACCTGGATGGTTTTGACAATGTAACTTTGGATTGCCACATATGCTGAGAAATGAATATTCTCTTTGTGTTGATTACCTTACCATTTTTAAGCTTATTGGGAACTTGATAGTGATACATCTTTAGAAACGCTTTGCTCTTAAATATTTGCGAACAACCTTTATTCGCCTCTGACGGCTCCCGGTACAATGAAGTACATAACGAGCCATAATAAAAATGCTAACTCCAACGCGAAACTAATTCAATCGTCTGCTGCCACTCGACAGAAACCCGATTATTTCGTCAGAAACCAAGCCAACATAAATATTTCCCCCCGACGCTCATCGTCCGTTATTCTTTTTATTCTTGGAACAGAAATTTAATTCCGTTGTATCATTTCGCCATTTTTATCCTTCCGTTGCCGGCCCCCTCCCCCCTCCCTCTCCACTTCCAAAAGACTTTCCATCAAACGGAACACAGCAACATAAACGTCCGTGTCCGTGCCCGTGTGTCTCCCGAACAATTCCACTGCTCCGGTTTTTTGCGCCTGAAATCATTTCTTCCTCTCGACTGACTCACTTGGCTAAGCCCCGAAGAAAATGGCAACCGAAACAAACCCAAGGAGGCTATTATAATACTTTTTCCTGTGCATGGATGGCGGACGGAGCTCGTCATCGCATCTTCGCCGCTCACTCGTCGTCACTTCGGAATCCATCGCATGCAGCTCGTTCGCAGAAAAGCTCCATCCAACCGGAAGAAAAATAATGCTCTACCTACTACTGGCTCGAATACCCTCACAATACTGACTAGTGTGTAGTTCCATTCTTTCTTGCGATTCCAACGAGCTCCACCGAAGCCCCTCCCGAACCGACGAGCTCCGCTCCGGCCGATTCGAGAACAAAGGTGTAGAACACGAAGAACAACATCCAAACGGTGCAAAACTAGATTTGAATAGAGTCGTTGTTGTGTAATAATATGCTAACAACGACCGACCGACCGGCTTGGTCTTGGGCTTGGGCTGAGCGAGTGGAGCTCGGGGCAAATATACATACACACATCCCGGGGAAGGGAAGCGCATTCAGATGAACGAAACAAAAAAAGAGGAAAACACCGAGAAGAAGTCTGGAAGAATATGAAAAGCTTTTCCGCAATCCAAACGCGCGCGCCTGGCCGAGTTCGCGATGATGATGGTGATGGTTTGAGGAATTGGAGATTTTTCGTATTTCTTCTTTCTATTTTCGTCTTGTTGTATTGTTAGATGGGAGGAAAGTTGGGAAAATTGCCTTTTTCCCTCAGATCCGGCTGACGATGTGAGCTATGTGAGTTCAGGATTTTTTTATTTTTTCGCTTTCTTTAGAGAGATTCACTGGAAAATCCAAATGCTAAGCCGATGACTAAGGCTGCTTTGGTTGGTGGGGGTGGCGGTTTTAAGAATGAAGACAGCGAGAAATGCAGATGGCCATGGAATGAACAAGGAGTTCGGTGGCCAAGTGCCGAAGCATTTTTCGACTTTCCAGGCGGAATTCATCCGGCCAGCAGCCAGCACGTGCCGTCATGTCAGCGATGTGTTGGGGGTGGATTGTGAATAGGCATAGAAACGTTCGGCTAGCGGAGATCAATCGTGGAATCAATTCCTCTCTTTTTTTCAGTCGAATTCATGGGAACAATGTAAAATCCGCTTAGGTTTTTTTTTCTGCTGCCTTCAGATCGTACCCATATTCAAATGGACAAATGGTGTGATGGTGCTGACAGCATCAAACCCTTTCCCCCCTTCTCTTCGTTTGTGTGTGTGTGTGTGTATTGTGGTGGAATTTCACAATTCGCTCACTGTTGAATGCTCTCGGTCGGTCGGTCCTGTTTTCTGCCAGAAGCGATGTTTGGGGCCATGAATACGAATGCTTGTTTGCGTTTTTCGGTCGTTATTGCATTGTTGTCGATGTTATTTTTCGCCATCGCCTCGTCCAAACACTGAATGTTGTTATTTTTTATGCGAAACTATATATGATAATGTGTGAAATAATTGTAACGATTTGAATTTTTCTTTCCTTCGCCACAGCAGTTGTGCAAGAAGTAACAAGTTTTCCTCGCTCCCGTTTTATTGGCTTCGTTTTTCTTTTACCAAAGGGTTGGTTGGATTGAGCAAAGGACTGAACACATAAAAAAAACTCCCCTTCCCTCATGTGGCATATCATATTCGCATATAGTTTCTTATTTTATTTTATAGAATAATTTTATTTGCATATCTTATTGCACATTTGTGCGACGACAAACGTTCGAAGGGGCTCCCACTTTCATCATGGCATGGCAGTTGGAGCGTTTCTCACTTTCCCAGCATAGAAGCGAGCTGGAGGACGATGGAAAGGATGTGTGAGAGCATACTTTTATTGCCACTTGTATGTGCGGTCGGAAATCAATTTTTACGAGATAATTTTCCGAGCTTTTTATATGCAACTGAACCGAGAGGGACTGGCCCGGCGCAGTGCTCCCCGGAGTGAGAAATCAAATTTATGGTCTGGCAAAGATTTTTCAATAAATAATTTTATTTCGGATCTTGGCTTAGCAGCCATCCCCTTCGATAGAACAGTTCCTGGCTTTGGGGGACCGAAGAGAGCTTGAGCCACCCAGGGAAAAGAGTTTATTATTTTAAACTGCTGCTGATGGTGCTGACTTGACTTGAAGCTAACTGAGTGGATTTTGTGGTTTTATTGGCTGGATGATTTGTCGACTGTGTCGACTGACGATGGTTGACTGGCGCTAATAATTCACTCAACACTTCCGCCACGCTGGGTCAGAATGCGAATTTAGGAAAAATAGATTTCTTGAACCAGGGAAATGAAACATCGGAGCCGAGCTGTCCTCGGCAAAGTTGTTGTTCATAACTGTGACTTCAATGTGTACAGAATATGGGAAAAGTATTGGCTGGTCGTAACCGACATGTTCACTCCCGTAAACGATCACATGGCCCAGTGGCAAGTGTTTGTAACCCATAAACCGACCCAGCAATACGAGAGTAATTTTCGTATACACACTCTTATAAAAAAAATATCATAAGTTGAAGTCTACTTGGATAAGCATTTTTAGCATTAGCATTGATGTTTGAACACCTCGTGGATTGAGCTACGATGAGGAATAATTCGTTGAAGACATTGTATGCCATCATAAAACGAAACCAGTTACTGATACGATTCTTCACGCGATAATCTCCACGACCTGGCCACGTCCATGTAACCGTTGATGATAGGGAGAATATGGTATCTACTACGTTGCCTTCAGTAGATATCAAAGGGGAAAAAAATGAAAAGTCGGAGAGAATAGTTGAACAGTATGCCCTGTTTGGTGTACATATTAAAAATTTATCCAAAAATGGTCGGTGGGAGCATCTAAGAAAGTTAAGTGATGCTCCATTTCTCTTCAAACGGTTGAGACCTAAGCATTAATTATAGTTCTAGCCCCCTATGGCTTATGAGTTTAGCGTTATCACTCGCTCTCTGAAAAGAGAAGAATGTGAGAAGAATGTCTGAAAATATAAAAACAAGTGGTGAAAGAATATTTGACAGATTTTTTGGATTGCAGCAACCACCTTGCGTTACTTTAATATACAACTTTGCGAGCCTTGCTACGCTTGCTACTAAATGGATAGGAATATAATAGAACTGTTACTTTCATGGTTTTTTTTTATAGCGAGTTTTGTTGTTTTAGTTTGCTAATGTGTGAAATTTCTGCAAAATTAAACGTAAGTGTGTAATTTTATTTAAACCCTCATATCTTAAATTTCTTTTTCTTTCTCTATAGAAACATTTCATTGACAAAACTTATATTAACTCCTTGTGCATATGTAGCACTGAGAGTAACTGAAGCATCCCGCATTCTTGACTAAAAAGGTGTTCAAAATTCTATCATTTTTAACTTCTATATTCTTCTATACATTTTGTGTTTTGGTTGCCTGGATAATTCTCATGTTTGGTGGAAATATCTGTTTCATATGTATGAGAGAAACCAACCCCACCCCCCTTCCCCGGAGAGGGAAGAAGTCTCGAATCACCATACAAAAAATCCTGCCTTCAAAACACTCACATGCCAAATTTGGTTTCAGTTGCTTGATTAGTTGTCAAGTTATGCAAATTTGTGTTCATTTGTATGAGAGCCTCCACTTCCAAGGAAGGGAGGGTTTTTAATACACCGTGGAAACATTTTTTGCCTGCCTCGTGCCAAATTTGGTTTCATTTGCTTTATTAGTTCTCGAGCTATGCAGAAATTGATGTTTCATTTGTATGGGAGCTTCCCTCCCTTCCAGGCAAGGAAAGAGTCTCGAACCACCATAAGAACTTTCTCCGGCCCCAAAAACTTATGCATACGAATCTTCATACCAGTTCTCATGTTTGGTTAAAATTTGTCTTTCATTTGAATTCAATTTCAATCATTTTCAATCAATTTTCATGCACATAAAAAGAGCATGTTAATAAATTCTCAATCACATGCGTTTTCAAATTTACAAGAATTTGAATTTTTTTTTCAAAAATGAGTTTTTTTCTCGTTCTAACTCTATATCCCCCCTTAAATAAATACAGTCATAAATAGAATAATTATTCTAAAATTGATTGGAAAACTCACCTGCTGCGCCCACTCGAACAAAGTTTCGCTACGGGGAACCTCCATGCGTTCGTGTTTCAACCGTCCTACGCGGAACTCGTGCTGATCAGCATGTCGAGGACTTAATCCTGGTACTCGCCTACGTTTATGGTTTACAAGTTTCACAGCGATTGAAGCCACACGGTACTCCTCGAGGCACCGAAACCGGTACAATACAGTTGTCTCGTTTCCAACGGAAAAAGGAATGAGCAGTTCTGATTGAAGTCTTCACACCATTTTGGTAGGCTTCCACTCGCCCAAAACTAGCGGATCTTGAATTTGCTGCTGCAGTTTGTTGGTAATCTTTAAGCCTAAAAAAATATCCGCATTCAGATTGTTGCTGTATTCGTCCGGCATGATGTTCTTGTCGTTGTTTGACGGTGACGATGCTAAGCTTAGGTTGATGGCATTAAGCTGGCCGAAGAGCTGCAGGACATCGTCCACGGTACAGTGAGTCGAGGTTCCTAGGTTGGACGGCGTTCCAAGGATGGGAGAGTTTGATCAAGGAGTCGACCTTCCGCTGCGCTGTGAGAACATGGATACTACTGGAGTGGCTCGACCTTCTTCGCCAGTTCAGAAGTCCACACCACGGTATGATCCGATTGCTCCCGCTGAAGAGGCTTCCCGGTACACAATAGTGTAGGTTGGTTGCTAAATTTTGCGGAACTTGTCCTGCCTTGTCATGGTGGTCTGCAGAATCCGTTCCTGAAATGCTAGGAATATTGTCCAATCTGGTTGCGAAAGTGGAGTTTCCACGTCAATATTCGGACCACGCAACAGGAGAGCAAGTGATGGCTGCGGCAGGGAAGCATGATCAGAATGGCTACTGCGGGAATGGTTATTGACAGCAGAACTGCCGGGTGCCGGAATTTCCAGATCACTCGTTGACGCTCATTCTACCGGGTCGAGGATCAAATGCAGTTATCAGAGCGGCGTTTCAGTACGAATTCAACGTCCCAAAATTTCCGCTTGCCAGTTGCAGCTAAACGGTGCTGCAGAGTCTCTTCACCCATAATCGATAGCAAATTTCGGAAAACTATCACCTACAGCAAAGTATTTCTTACCTCTTCGTATTCGTCTACATTTTCGCCGTCATCACTTTCATCCTCCATGTCTTCGTCCTCATCTAGATCTCCGAGGAGAGTTGGAACACGACATTGCTTGAGGAAATCTTCCAATGAAACGTGTTCACTGTCGCTACTGGTCGAGGTGAGACTCATCGTCAGTGCCGGATTCAGCACGGTTTGAACATTTCCACTGATGGATCCCGTTCCGGAAATGCTGTTATGATTAGTACCACCGCTGGCAGAAGTTGAATTGGCGTTGTTTGAAGACTAGGGTTACTTTGTGCAGTGCTGAGTAGTTCACTGTGAAAGTTGCTTGACAGGGCCTACTTGACCGGACTAGTAGCTGAATTTTGTCCTCTCGAGAAGAAGCGGCTAACTTCCGCTTGAGTGTTTGATCCAATGCTGCTAAAATGATTGTTCGGTTGAGCATTGTTGGCGCCACTGCTTCCCGACAAAGTAGCCGATGCATTCGAGCTGGATTGTAGATGATGCGAACCAGAGCTGCCGGACGTACGTCTGCGGGTAATGGTTGCGAATGTTTCCAGCAAACCGGGCGGAGTTTGATCTTCCTGTGGTGCACTATTTTCGTTGGTCGTCAAGTTTGGAACGCTGACACTCATCGGATTTACGGTTGCTTTCCTTGTGGCACACTTGTTGCGAATCAGGTAAATTTACTGCTACGCAACTGATTTGAGCTACAATCAAGTTGCTGCAACCCGTTTAAACAAATGTGTGTTACTTGGGTAGTTCTTTAGAGCTTCCAGCTGAAAATTCAGAATCGACAACAGCAATATTGTTCTTGTGATTATTGGCAATGTCACGATCGTCCGATTCCTGTTGTTTGACGTCGTTCAGAAATTCTATCATCTGGTCCAAAACGTCAAGTTTGGTCGGTAGGTATTTTGTATTACTGGAACTGCTGCTACTGCTGTTTTGTGGCTGATTTTGTTGTTCGTTTCGTTGATGTTATTGGTTTTGTTATTTTCTTTTGAAGAAGACGACGACAAGCAAGTCGCAGTTGCGTTCCAAAGTTGCTAACAAACTGTGTGCTAATACAGGGTGCGGCAGAAAATAATGCGAAAATTTGTTCTATTTTTTTCAAATCCCATTCTAAACTAATTCAAGCAATAATATCAACATTTTCGAATGCAGTTATCTTTATAAAGGCCATGTTAAACAAATTAATTCAATGTGTCCTCCATTTTTATTGATAACATCCTCGAGCCGACGCCGGCAGCCAGAGCATGCCTTTCGGACGTAGTCCTCCGACATTGACTGCCATGTGCGTTTTAGGGTTGACTTCAGGGGTTTTCACACTAGGGTGTGATGTTTTGCAGGCTCGTGCTTCAACATATGCCCAAATCGAATAACCCAACGGATTAAGATCTGGACTGCTAGGGGGCCACAAATCCTTCGGCGCTCCATCCTGCTGTAGGACAACGTTTTGGTCCACGGAGAAGTTGGCCTTCACCCAGGGAAGCACTTGGTCCTTTAAAATACCGATATACACTTCGGTATTGATTTTAACTCCAGCATCAATTAAAGCAGGCGGCATTTTCAAACCGTTGCACGCCACCGAACCAAACATCATGACACAAGCCGGATGTTTGGTTTGAAATTTGAATTTCACTTTTTCCGGAACGTGCTCTATTTTCTGCAGTGAAATGAACCGATCCGTGCGGCTGTTGGCCACATCATCGATGCTGAAAAGCTTTTCGTCGGAGAACAGGATTATCATTTTTTCCTTCTTCAACAAGGAAAGCAGTCTCTTGGAACGAGTCACTCGTAGTTCCTTGACCCGGTCCACAATCAAGTGGCGTTTCACTCTGGCTCTGGAAGATGCATGCAGGACTTCTTTGATGATTCTCCGCATGGACTTTCTTATGGAACGCACCGGGTTACGAGCAATTTTTGCACGGACCAATTTGATCAAGTTCGGACGTCCGCTTCCCGGCTTCCGCTGCTTATGACCATCCTGCAGGGACTTTTTTAAGCGGTAAACTGTTGCCAAATGGCACCCATACCATATTGGCAATCTCTTTCGGCTTCTTCTGGGCGAGCAACAAACTGGTGATCACTTCTTTCGCGATCGTTTTGACGAATTTGCAATAAAACAAATAGAATGCTTGAAAGTAAACATAAACAAATACACTTTCGACAGAAATTAGTCACTAGCTACACGAACAAACCCAATACTCAAGTTTGAACATTTTCGCATTTTCTGCCGCACCCTGTCCCGGTGCTTATGTTTTTCCTAATATTATCTGAGAGTGTTCGATTCTCATGTGTGGTGGTCAAATACGAGACTAATGTCGAATCAGAAATATTTCCCGGTTAATCCAGGGAGTGAACAATTACAGCTACTTTCTGATTGTTCAGATTTCAAATTACGATCATAAAGGTTTGGACCAATATGATGCTTGTTCCAAAATTGTATACCTCGGCGATTTAATGCATTGAATGCAACGGCATTAAGTTGTTTTACGTCTCACTCCCACAATCAGTGATCAAGGATGGCTTCGGTTTCCCAGAAAATTGAGGAGATTAAGGCTGTTCCGATCAAAATTTGATCAAATCGTCATATGTGAGAGTCGATCAAATTAAGTTACTACAGAATACACGAGAAATATTCAGCTTAGCTTCCTTTTTACCGAATGCGAATTGCCGGGTCTTTCGTTTAATACATGTCATAAGATTTTGTACAGACTGCTTGTCCACTTTATTCGTCGCAGAACGCCAGTTTGCCTTGAACTTGAACTCGATAACAACAGCTTTTTGAGTCTTCTTAAAGTTCCGCTTGACGATGGCCCAATATCGTTCGATTGGGTGGAGCTCTGGCGTGTTGGGAGGGCTCTTGTCCTTGGGCACCACTTAAACGTTGTTGGCAGCAGACCACTCCATGGCGTTTTTTCCGTAATGGCAAGATGCCAAATCAAACCAAAATAGAACGGAACAATTGTGTCGCTTCAGAAAAGGCAGTAGACGTTTTTGTAGGCACTCGCTCTGATAAATTTCCGGGTTGACGGTTCCGGTCGCAATGTAAACGTTGATCTTCAAACCACAGGTACATATGGTTTGCCACACCAGATATTTCTTCGCAAACTTTGACAGTTTAATGTGCTTGAAAATATGTGCCATCTTTCCCCGTTCGGTTGCCGTATAAAATTCCGGTCCAGAAAGCTGTTTACAGTCTGCCTTGACGTAAGTTTCGTCGTCCTGTTCCACGCAATCAAACTTCGTCAGCATTGTCGTGTATAACTTTCGCGATAGTGCTTTGGCCGATGTTTTTTTTTTATCATTGCGATTTGGAGTCACCACTTTCTTGTAGGTCGATAGTCCAGCTCGTTGTTTAGCTCTATCCACGGTTGAAGGCACCACTCTCAGCTTCTTTGTGACATCTTGGACGGAGAGCCAGCTTTCCTGGCTGTTGACAAACGTTCACCGAACACTTTTAATTCGTTGGTCACAGCTGATTTAGCCACATTCAACAATTTTGCCAACTTGGCGTGAGACTAGTTCGGATTTTCGCCATGTATATGCAAAATTTTGATGCGTTTCTTGTCTTCCTTCGACAATATTTTGATAACTGAAGTTCTAGCTCAAAATCAAAATATAGACATGATGCTACACGCACACATCTTCCAAATGAGGGGTGTGCCAAATTTTTTAATGCACGATGAAAGGAAATGCGTCAAGTTTAAGTCGACCAATTTTTGATCGAAACACACTTTTGGAGAAATTTCTCAATTCTTTCCATCCTTATTCGTGCTGGTATCAGTTATGATAGCGATTGATTGGTTTTCACCGAGTTATGTAAAACGAAATGTTTTTCATCCTTATTTCGAATGATTTGTGTTATAGGACTTTTCCATTGGAACACACATTTCACTTTGGGATGAGAATTTTAAAAACAGCATGCATTCAAATTTTGAAAGGGAGGTTAGTACGCTTTGCGTATTATAAGTTGTTCAATATGCGCAGGAAATTCATCTGGTTTCTAGAATATCGTCGTCCGCTTGCATCTATCATTCGAAAATGCGACTTCAATGTCTTGATATGAACCTACGAAGGATTCATTCGATAGATGGAGGATGTTTGGGTTCAGTGTAGGTAGGATTGCCTGCCATTATGAGCCTTTGCGTCTTACTGCTGGTGTCGTTATCGGTGGTCATCCATGAGCTCAGATATACGAAATCGCTTAATCGATTTTATCACCGTCGACCTTATTTAACATGTGACGGGAGGCTAACATGGGTCCGTAGAAGCACAGGCAACCTTTTTTCGCCAAGAATGTTTCTGAAATTTTTCTCATATAATTCATCTGAGAATAAGGTATGAAAAACTATCGAAACTGACCTTTAAAATCCGAAGCACAGAAATAGCGGTTAAGAGTTCTGATTTTTGCTTCCTGCCATCTAAATTGTCAATATGAATGGATTCAAACGGTTTTGAAATACTGCAAGAAGATATCTGACCAAAATAGGGTTTTTTTCATCGATTTATCAGAACGGCATACGATAATTTTCACCTCAATTCCTAATGTAACCATAAGTCGTCGATCTCCAAATTGCAATAAAACCCTCTCCCTATAATTGAATGTGACGACTGTTAACCTAACATTAACTTCCTTGTGTCATCCCCCCATAAGCAATGTAGTTCATACGGCATTTGAAAAGGATAATGTCACTGATGATTACCATAATCATCATCATCATCATCATCATCATCATCATCGCCATCCGCCGTCCACCCGGAACACCTTTTCCCCGAACCCCATTCCAGGAAAGCAAATGTTAAAGCCGGAAAACCCCCCTTCCTCGCACCCTCCCTCATTCAAAAGTCACACACTCCCCCCCAGCGGCAAACACAATGGCCACCATCCTTCCATCCTTTCTTTTCATCGGAAAAATCACAAATGGCAAAACCTTTTCCCGATGCTTTCTTCCCAATCAACGGTCCGGGGAACCCAAACCGGCTATTGTCCCACATTTGCTCGCCTTTAGGACCAGTGGCACGGCAATTGTAGCACCCAGTCAGCAAGCAACAAAGAAGAAGGGTCATCCACCATCGCACCGGCGAAATCTTCGGAGCGGAAGAACAATCCGGGGGGGGGGGGGGGGGATGGGAAGGGCCCCGCGCTACGGACTGCATAAAAGTGCTGATTTTTCAAGAAACGATGACGACGACGACGACGACGACCGAGAACCATTACACTCTGCTAGCCTGCTTTGTTGGGTGGGAGGGGCCACGTGTGCAGTGTAAAGCTGATGGCTAAGCACTTGTCGCACACATGTTCACTGTTCAGACAGTCAGTCACTTGGATCCGGGTTGTGATTGTTGTGGTTGTTGTTCTGAAGAAGACGATGGGGGTGGGAGAGGGGGGGGGGGGATGGGGGGGGGCAACACTACAAATATGTATTTTTATGTTTCAAGTGATCCACGTACGTGCTTTCGCTGTGGCGGTTTCGGCGAGGGAGTTGGATGGCAAGGCCGCAGTGTTAACGGTGTGTGACAAAATACAATGGACGCAAGCAGTTTGTGAAAGGATTGATGCTTGAAGGCGACCTAGACAGGCTTTCAGGAAAAAGGAAACAACAACTGGGATGGGGGTTCTTCTTTTTTCCACGGGAAATTATGGGCCTCGTGTGTTTTGTTTGAAAGGGCTCTGGTGGGTGGAGAAGTCATCGCCGCTGTGGAAGAGGACGATACATTGTAAGGCAGTGTTCGACTGGCAGGTTGATTAGCTGTGAACGGTAACATGTGTTACGGACTTGTTACCCTTTGTCAGCTGATTTAAATTAAGTCCATAGTTAGAAGATCTTTCAAATCCGCATTCGGTGATATGTTCAACCTCCCAAAAGAACCAAATCGATTCACTATTTACCCAACTAATGCCCTCCTAATGTGTCTCCACTGAAGAGCCATTCCCAGAGAGGAAGCAGGCAATGATTAAAGAAGCTCTTCGCTAGAGGCTTCCACGTGGCCATGCGAGGGATAGTGATCTCCCAGCGCAGAATGTGTCCATTTTTTATTCCCTGGCCAAACAAATATTGTCCGAAAGCACGAGACTGGCTGACCGGCCCCGGAAAAGAACGGGTGGCATCCGACAGCGGCAATGTTATGATAACATCCCATAAAATGGGCCCATCAATCATGTTTCGGACTTGGCACGCTTGTGCCCTTTGGGCAAGATAGTCACTCCCCCCGTCCCCCCTTCTCATCTAACCGCCTTAGCGAAGCTAGAACTGGTCTTTCGGACGACCGGTCAAAGTGAATATCGTCGGGCTACATTTTTCAATATTAAATTGATTTCACCCTGGGCATCCATCGCGCGTCGGTCGGTTGGCTGGCCGAAATATCGAACGTTATCCTCTTAGTCCTCTGCCAGTGCGGCGTTCCGGCAGGCTTTTGACGATGATGGAGTTTGAAAATCGTTGGGATTTTTCTCCAGTAACACGGCATAGCAGCGTGGTAAAATATGCGAAATGAATGTCGAAAAACTAAAACTCCAAATCGGAGCGGGGCTTTTCTGGTTTTTCTGGTTCGAGGTGCAACATCGATGCGGTGTGATGGATGGCTGGATACGGGCCAGAAAGCGAAGCAGAGCAAAAAAATACAAACCGGACAGGAGCCTGGACCTGCTTTTGTGGGTGCTGACCGAACATACTTTTAATGAATAAAATTGATACTACACTAGCCACTTCAGTTGTTGGCACTGACTGGAAGGCCTTCGTCCTTCCATCGGTGGCTCGGAATATGATGAATATAGTCTCCACTGCCGGCCTCTGTCTGTCTGTCCGTCCGATGAAAAATGATGACGATGATGGCAGAATGTCGGTGATGATATTATTTTGCATGGTCGAAAATCTGAGCATACACAACATAGCACTCGGTCACGGCCCCGGACACCCGAACTTCTTCAACCTCGGCCGGTGGACGATGGATGGATGGATGGATGGACCGTCCGGGCCGCCCGAGACCAGAGCAAGCTTTCAATATTCATATAAATATTGAATGACATCCTGGATCAGAGCGAAGTGATAGCCCGGTGAAGTCTGTTGGTCCAAGGGACTTCGGTGTCGGAGAACCGCCGCAAACAACTCACAACACCACTGACGTACAGCACATTTTTGGTTTGAGGGATGGTTCTGGAATATGGCGGAGTTTGAGGAAGATTAGACACGGTTTGAGCAAACATGACGGGAAATGTTGCGGGGAGTGGGGGTGAATTGATGGTTGATATGAAAGAGGTGCTGTTTCGCTACCTGCGCAAAAAATAGTCCGAGTCTATCCAGGTACAGAATGGTAATTCGTTTTAAAGGTATGGGAAAACGGTGGCAAATCAACTGATTTTCCTCAGTATTATTGGAGAATTCTAAATATTGAAGTATTTCAAAGGGGGAATTTCACCTCGGCAGTTACTAATAAAACAGAAGAAAATTGTCAAAAGAATTACAACATGTCGTTAAAGCAATGATTTCAGTGAATTATCCACATCAAGATTGGGCAATTGAAGTCTGACAACGGCTGTTTTTTTAAATACATTGAATTTGTCTGCGTTATTTGATGCACATAAATGGAATGCTAGATCTGGCAGAAACTAATGGGATATTTCATGAAAATTTAAACCAGATAACGCCTGAATGTAGTCTGTTGTATGAAAGATTGCAAACATTGTTGCATGGCGCATGCAAAATTGCAAACAATTTTGTTGTTAACGCTTCCTTTGGCTTTGAATTTGAAGCATGCAAGAATAAACATTTTCAACTTGTTTCTATCTCGTGATTCTGGTAAGATAGAAAGTTTTAGTCTTCGGCAAAGTTGTTCAGCAGGTCAAGGTGGACAGTTTGGTTCGGAATTCCACCGCTACGTGATGCCAGTTAGCAAGCAAAATTGAGCATTTTCAACTTGTTTTATCTCGGGATTCTGTAGAACGATCCAGTAAACCAGATTTCGAATGTATGGTGAATCAGTCCTGAATCAATAGAATTTGAGATGAGTCAGTTCTGCATCACATAGAGATGATGTGAATTAGGACTGAATCACTTGAATTCGAAATAAATCAGCATTGAATCATATGAATATGAAATTTAAAAGGCCTCAATCACATTAATATGAAGAGGATAACTTGAATGTATCGTAAGTAGAGATTCCATTTCCCGACCAATTTGCTTGTCTCGGGATTTGGGATGAAATTTTTTGCTTGTCCCGGGATCCCGGAAAATTTTTCAATGTGCTTAAAAACGCAATTTTGTGGTCAGAAATGTGTTTTATTCATAAAAAAAAATCAATGGTGCAAATCAAGTAACTGGTCTTATCAATTTGAATTCGTTCTCTGAAAGTACGACTTCAAGAAGCAAATGTTATTAATGCTTTCATCAGTCTGCATTGTGCTTTCATGCCGTGCGGTTCTATTTCTATTTGCTAAAGGAAGTGCTATTGCTACCCAACGCTACAACAACTTTTAAACAGCACTTTTCAGTGCTAACTACTACCAACATTTTTTTGATTTCTTCTTATTCCTTTTCGATCCTTGTTAGACCCTTCGGGTAACCCGGCTTGGATATCGCATTGGAAAATTCCTCTTCGGTCCATCGGATTCTTATAGTTATCTGCTTGGCCGACGATTTGGAGCAAATGCCACTATGGCAAATAAACGTAAACGTAGGGGGCAATCTACTGATTCGCCTTCAAATCAATTTGATATGCTCACAGATATTGAGAGTGATCCATCATCAAACCAGAATTCTAATAAACTTTTTCGATTGAGAAAGGAAAAAAGTTCCCCCGATTGTGGTGACAATTTCGGATTTCCATGCTTTTTGCAAGGAAATCTTAACATTTGTAGAAGGTGTGAAATATTCCCTTCAAATTTCCAGACGAGGTCAATGCCATTTGCTTGCAGAAACCTTGGACGGATTCAAACGTCTTCTTGAGTATCTTACTCAGAAGCAATACAATGTCTTCACATACGACACCAAGCTGAGCGTCTTTTCAAGGTTATCTTGAAAGGTCTGCCAAGTGGTGAATCTGTGGAAGAAATAAAAAACGAATTAATAAAATTACTTGGAACTAGCCCAGTCCAAAATCTCGGCCTGGCGATTCTCGCAAAGGGATTTCAAATAATTCTTCTTAGTTCACTTCAAGTCAAGTGAATTCAATAACCTTAAAGCTTTAGAAAAAGCAAGCCTTTTGCTCCATGTCAAGTGGGAACATTTCAACAAGACTGGAGCAAACTTCCAAAGCCTCACCCAGTGCCGTAAGTGCCAGGGATGGGGTCACGGAACAAGGTATTGCCATATGGTTGGTAAATGCATGAATTGTGGTGATTTCATCACACACAAAGGACAACTGTCCTGTGAAGGAAAATCCTAAAAAATTTAAATGTTCGAATTGTGGTGAAAACCATAAATCAAATTTTTGGGAATGCAAGACTC
Organism: Aedes japonicus; assembly: GCA_034211315.2. Taxonomy (NCBI): domain Eukaryota; kingdom Metazoa; phylum Arthropoda; class Insecta; order Diptera; family Culicidae; genus Aedes; species Aedes japonicus. The sequence goes on from JASCZW010000575.1 coordinate 33,932, forward strand.
GCAAAGCAATTTTGCAGTCGCGCACTAAACGACAGGTAGGAAACAATATACGATCCCGACCAGCTACTACCCATCTTGCAGCTGTTAACATCGATCAGCCTAGAACAAATTCCTACCAAACCGTCAGTAGAAACAGTGGACAGGGTTTTCCATCCGCAACTTCAAACGCTCAACAAGGAGCAAATACTATTTCGATACCTGCAGGTACCAACTGGGTTCATTCTGCAAACCCTACAAATGGACCTACCTATGCAGCGGGTAGGAACCAAAACCAAAATTCCTACGAAACTTCTAACTAAAATGCCCACGGGACTTCTGATGAATTTGACTTAGGTAGCATATCCGCTCCTAAATTAGAATTTTTACAGCAATCGTAATCGATATGATAACCGATATGCTCAAAACTAATTCCATGTTTGATGCTATTCAAACTGGTATTAAATTTGCCAATAATATTCTCATGACATTGAAATACAGTGAAATTCAGTGAAATTGAATTGGAATGCTCGATCCATCAGAGATAACGAGGACGAGCTATTTAATTTTTTAAAAGTTCATAACGTGCACATTGCTGTTATAACTGCGACTTATCTCAAACCTGCCCATAAGGTCAAAAGAGATCCAAATTATTTTGTCTACCGCAATGATCGCCTTAATGGAGCTGGTGCCTGGAGCTGGCGTTGCCATCATTGTCCATAGGCGAATCAAACATCACCTTCTTTCTTCATTTGAAACCAAAGTTTTTGAAACTTTGGGGGTTTCAGTTGAAACAAAATTTGGCCAATTTACTTATATAGCTGCCTATTTGCCTTTTCAATGCACTGGCCAGCAAAAGAACTGGCTCAAGGGTGACCTTCAGAAACTTATCCGTCACAGGTCTAAATTCTTCGTTATTGGTGATTTCAATGCAAAACACCGCTCATGGAATAATTCTCAAAGCAATGCCAATGGTAATATACTATTTGATCATTGTTCTGCAGGCTATTACACAATACAATACCCAAACAGTCCAACTTGCTTTTCTTCAGTCAGAAATCCCTCAACTATTGATTTGGTCCTAACTGATTCATGTCAACTTTGTAGTCAATTGATTACCCATGCTGACTTTGGTTCTGATCACCTTCCAGTTACATTTGAAATATCTCAAGAAATCATTTCTAATTCCATCAGTTCTACTTTCGACTACCATAGAGCTGCTTGGACAATATCAAACATTTATGGAATACAACTTTGATCCTAATGTTCCACTGCAAAGAAGAAATGAAATTGATAATGCTCTTGAATCTCTGGTTTTTTCAATAGTTAGAGCAAGAGCAGCTTCAGTGCCTAAATGTGAGTCCTAGATGGTTTGAGCTGTTTAGTGGAATACCTGTAACTAGAAATTAGAAGAAAAATTAGTATCTTCCATTTAATTCCAACTACCTTTGCTTATCTTCGACAGATACGCGTATTTCGTCTACAATGTGCAGACTTCTTCAGTGTCTCGTACTAATAACTCGACTGGAGTAACCTCGAGTGTGAGGTTAAATTCAATTCAGTTATAATTGATGACGATCTTCAGCTCTTGATTCGTCTGAAAAATGTACGTAGGCGTCAATATCAACGAACACGTGATCCCGTCATGAAAGTCATATGGCGAGATCTATAAAAGCAAATTAAAAAACGCTTCTCTGCCCTGAGGAACAAAAATTTTGAAAATAATGTCTCAAAATTAGATCCAAGTTCCAAACCTTTCTGGAAACTCTCTAAAATTTTGAAAAAACCTCAAAAGACTATACCAGCACTTACGGAAGGTGATAAAATTTTGCTCACTAATGCGGAAAAAGCTCAAAAACTTGTTAAGCAGTTTGAGGGCTCCCATAATTTCAGTTTTCTGAGAATTCGGTTTCCAGGGAGTATTTGAGTATTTCCTCCCAAGACAATATTTTTGATGATTCTTGGGGAACCGATTTGGATGAAGTAAAAACTATATCTAAAAAATTTCAAAACATGATAGCACCAGGTTGGAATTTTCTATTTCCTCATCAAAAAACTCCCAGCGAGTACTTTGTCTTTCTTGGCTAAACTATTTAACAGATGTTTTCATCTGGCATACTTGCCAGATAAATAGAAAAATGCAAAAGTCTTACCAATTTTGAAGCCAGATAAAAATCCGGCTTCTAGCTACCGACCAATCAGTTTGCTTTCTTCAATAAGTAAGCTTTTTGAAAAAAATATTTTGAATAGAATTGCTTCACATCAATTCAAACTCAATTTTTGCTGATGAACAGTTTGGATTTCGCCATGGGCATTCAACTACGCATCAACTTTTGAGAGTAACAAATTTAATTCGTTCAAACAAAGCTGAAGGCTGCTCCACTGGAGTTGCTCTTCTAGACTTAGAAAAAGCATTCGACAGTGTTTGGCATAAAGGTTTGATTGCGAAACTGAAAAAGTTCAATTTTCCGCTTAATATCATGAAATTAGTTCAAAACTACTTAACTGATAGAACTTTGCAAGTAAATTATCAGAACTCTAAATCTGTTCAATTGTCCATTAGAGCTGGCGTTCCTCAAGGTAGCATACTTGGGCCAATACTATATAACATTTTCACTTCACATCTCCCTGATTTACCTCAGGGGTGTCAAAAATCTTGCTTTGCTGATGACACAGGCATTTCCGCTAAAGGAAAAAGTCTTCGTGTTATATCCAGGAGGCTACAAAAAAGCTTGGATATTTTTACAGATTATTTTCAAAAATGGAAAATTTCTCCTAATGTATGTGTATGTAAAAGTTACCACTCATCGTTGCAGGAACAGCCATAAGACAGTGGATCGTCCTCTACGAATGATTTGATCAAGTTCGACATCTGCCTGTATTCAATTTAACACTGTCTGAAGGGCAAAAAACGGATGGGCGAACTCGTAAGCAGAGACACTTACGCGTAATCCTCGGGATACTGAGAATCGCCTTCCAATGCTAGAATCCTACAACCTGATGTCGAACAAGCCATCAAACGTGAGGACTTCCCAATGAGTGGGTAGAAGAGCTCGCCATCAATTCAAGAAATGTTAATGACAGGGAGTTGGCAATTTAACTCTCCCCATCCAAATCGCTTCAATCCGGTGCTCTGATGGTCCCTTTCCAACCCTTTTTATTTGATGTATAATATAGTGATGTTCAAATAATGTAGAGTATTTTTCTTTATAATAATCTCACCTTCGCTGGTCTACCTACTTACCTGTCAATCGGTATACTTTTTCATTTTTCATTTTTTTTTATTCTTAATAAATAATTTTATTGTGATTATAAAAAATATGCAGTGATGATATGATGAAAATAAAACGATGTTGTAATGAGATACTAAATAATATATATATTAAAATAAAATGCAGCTATTTGCCTCTTTTGCTGCGAAGTAAGATGATATAAACTCTGAAATGTCGAAAATTTCTAAAGTGATGCAATGAAGGAAAGTTTATCACCGGGCAGGCTGCAGAATGGCAAAGAAAATTTAAGCTAACAGTAAACCGAAATAAATTTCATATGATTACGATTACTGCCCAAAATGGGAAACTTAACAAATCCACAAAAAAAGAAAGAAAAAAGAAGGAAGAAAATTTGAATTCTCCGATAACTTTTGAATCCTAGGCCCATGGATAATTCTTTATAACTGTGAAATGGAAAATGAAGGATCATAAACAATTTTAGCTTTTAAATCATTAAATTTGTTTGGATAAAGAAGGAAAAAAATTATAGTTGAATCTGTAGTATGGGCTAAAACCGCATAAATGTGAAGCTGAAATAGCATAAAAAATATTGCGAAGGGGTGTTACAATACAAAATGATAACAAAAATTATATCTGAACTGTCGGCATGTCTGCTGTTTGTGGTCCTGCTGTAATTGTAGACAGACCTGCATTATCATTGGAAAAAATAATTTAAGATTACTATACAATACTTGGGAACTCCATGGATGATCTGAAATTATATACCGTATAAAGAATACTTCCATTTGTTGTAGTAGGGTAAGATTTCAGCATGCACCTTCCTTACCCGGGTCGCGCTGCCTACATCGCCTTGTTGCGACTGCCATCTAATGTATAGTTGACGCGATACAGCGTTTCTTACTCAGCCGCTGTTTGAGCCGCACCTCCTCAATCTAGCTGAAGTCAGAAGGACAACAGTGTCCAGGCTGCACTTCCAGCTAAGTACGCAACCCTTAGCTGGCGGTATTTGTCATCTATAGACCCGTGGAAGCATGAGGTAGGAACTTGTGAGACCAGAGCTATGTTGCGGGGACGCACGCTCCTTTGCGACTCACCATTTTGCAGCCCAAATGGAAGATTTCTCCTAATGCTTCCAAAACTCAACTTATAATATTCCCACACAAGCCTAGAGCTGCATTTTTGAAACCAAGTGATAGTCATATGGTCACTATGAACGGAGTTCCAATTTCTTTGTCAAGTCAAGTAAAATATCTTGGACTGATACTTGATCAAAAATTAACTTTTCAAGATTACATTGAGGGCACTCAAGCCAAATTTAATAAGTACATAAGATGTTTGTTTATCCTCTTATAAACAGAAAATCCAAACTTTGTTTAAAGAACAAACTTCTAAAATTCAAACAAATTTTTAGACCGGCCATGCTTTATGCTGTGCCAATATGGTCTAGTTGTTGTGCAACTAGGAAAAAAGCACTTCAAAGGATTCAGAACAAAGTTCTGAAAATGATTTTGAAGCTGCCAGCCTGGTTCAGTACTATTGAACTACATAGAATTTCAAACGTTGAGACTCTAGAAGAAATGTCCAACAAAATAATTCATAATTTTAGACAAAAATCATTGCAATCTTCAATTGCAATGATCAATTCTCTCTATAGATAAGAACTAGTTTTGAGAAATCAACTGGTCAACTATCGGTTGACGGTTTGATTGATTTTAAGCCACCGAAAATGATATCAAAATTCCGGCTCAACTTACCATGTAGCTCAAAAAGAGACAGCTCTTTCGCAATTACTTTGGAAAAATCAATCATTGCCGAATCAGTCTGGGACGGGTTGGCATATTCCTTTATAGCCGATTCCAGTTCTTCGCACATGCTCGATGGTGTCGATCCTGAATCGTCATGCATACAGGACAATCCAGCATTCAACTCGGCAGAATCATCATCGGTCTGTCTTTGGCAGCCTTGCAACAATCGAACTCCCAGTTCCTTGATGAACTTAATCATTTGCGTTTTCGATGAGCTTTCCAGTTCTGCTGGCACTTGCGTTGACAACGGAAGACCTTGAAGGATCTTCAGCGCTGTTATTATTTCCTTTTGGTGCTGATCGTTGATTCTTTTCGTGATTGCATCGAAGAGGTCGTTTCCAACTTTGGAGATACTTTTCTTAAGCTTCGAAAACAAGAAACTCAAGCTGCCTTCCGCAGACAGCAATGTAGCATCTCGTCTTTCCAATGCTTTCGAAGCGACTCGGATTGACTGAAGAGCTTACTGAAGGTTTTTTGCACATCGTGCATTTTTTTTGTCATCCATAATTCTATTGAAGTGTTTCCAAATTTCAGCCATGTCTTTAAAATAATTGGATGTAAGTCTACATTGGCACAAATGTTGTATTACTACTTACTTTGACGTAACGGCAATCTGAAATTCTTCAATAAACACAGAAGCAGTAATCAGTGAATGAAAACAATATTTTGAACGGAAATGACAGCTTGCATCGTATTGGCGCCCGTGCGTGAGTGTGTGTTAAATGTGTAGGCGAAAATGCGAATGCCTACTGAACCAACACAAAAGGAATGGGTTATATTGAGTGCGCGTAAACGATACACTGAAATTTATTGAAGTATCAAAGCGAAAAATATGTAAATTGTATCCCGGCAATCCTGGGATTTTCGGAACCGTGAAAAAATCTTAATCCGAGTTCGGAAATCCAATTTTCAGATCCGGATTTTTCCAAGCGGGGTTGGAACTTCTAATTGTAAGTCATTCCCACTGAAGTCATTTAAATTTGAGGTGAATGCGGTCTAGATTGATCACTTTAAATTATGATGCATGTTTAGGAATCGTTGACGCACCATCGACCCCCGAGCCACTGGTTACCAGAGCTGGAGTACGTTTAATTGCCTCTAGTAGTGCGATTGACCTGACGATTGATTCAAGACTGAACGATCGTTATAACGACAAAGAGTTAAATAATTGTCATAACTATTTCTCGCAAATTCATTTTTCTGCTGTTAAGTTCTCAACGCTGTAGGCGATTAAATCATTTTCAGGAACCAAATTATACCTATTAATATTGCTTACGTGTGTTGAGATGTTATCGTGTCAATTCATTGGTGGTTTTAGCCATTGCAACGTAGATGACATGCGAATGCCTACTGAACCAACACAAAAGGAATGGGTTATATTGAGTGCGCGTAAACGATACACTGAAATTTATTGGGAAGTATCAAAGCGGAAAAATATGTAAAAATTGTGTATCCCGGCAATCCTGGGATTTTCGGAACCGTGGAAAATCTTAATCCGGGATTCGGGAAATCCCGAATTTTTCAAGATCCCGGGATTTTTTTCCCAGGGTTGGAACTTCTAATTGTAAGTCATTCCTAAGTCATTTAAATTTGAGGTAAATCAGTCCTGAATCACTTTAATATGAAGCGTAATTAGACCTTAATCACTTGAGTAACCAGACCCGAATTACTTAAATGCTCTGTGAGTCAGTTCTGAATGGCTTAAATTATAAATAATTTAATGTATAAACACTGCACATTGGTCCGAAAGGGCGATTTTCAGGAATAAAATAAAAAGTGCACTTAGATGACGTGTAATCGATTGGGTGTCTTCAAAGAAGTTTTTGGTAAGATTAAGGCGCATCTGAAAAAAGGGGTCGTCCATAAACTGCGTTCATCGGGGCACGATTTTTTTTTTTTTAACATTTTTGTGTGACGTTTTAGGCTTTTAAAACATTCTACAAAATTGTAGAACTCACAATTTCCATAAACTTTACAAAAATTATCAACTTGCTATCTTGTTTTTTTATTGAGATATGAAGCATTTTATATGGGAACCCCTTTAAAATCGGTTGTTTAGCTCTAACTTTTTTCTTTGATTTTTTCTCGGTCTACTATGTTCTAAAAAGTTTTTTCTTTTACTCAAACACACAACTTTTACCAAGCCAGCAATACGCTATCTTTTAGAACTGAAATGATACAAGCGTTTTGTTGTTCAAAATATGCCATTTTCCAAGAATTATATCTCAAAATGGCGCAAACATTTTGGAAATAAAATTACGTGACACTATGGCAAATATTTTACTAAACATTGAAATGTTTTAATATATGGGGGTAATTGATAATTACTAGGTAGGCATGAATCAAAGAAGTGTGGTTTTCGGTAAAAATACAGTCTTCAATGAGCTTTTCAATTGTAATTTCTTACTTTGAGTTTTCTGCGGCATTCTATGGTAAAGAAAGTTTTTCTTTTCACAGAAACACACAAAGTTTTGGATGATGGCTGTACTCTAGCCTTTAAATTTGAAAAGATCCAGGCATTTGTTTTTATCGAAACATACTGTTTTCAACATCGTAACAAAACTGTTACAAAATTTGCTGTTTGCTACATCGTAACAAAACTGTTACAAAATTTGTTTTGTTTATGTTATATGTATATCATAGTATGCTATCAATGAAAAAAGTTAGAGCTAAAAATCGATTTTAAAGGAGGTTCCCATATAAAATGCTTCATATCTCAATAAAAATACAAGATAGCAAGTTGATAATATTTGCAAAGTTTATGGAAACTGTGAGTTCTACAATTTTGTAGAATGTTTTGAAAGCCTAAAACGTCACACAAAAAAGTTAAAAAAAATAAATCGTGCCCCGATGAACGCAGTTTATGGACGACCCCTTTTTCAGATGCACCTTAATCTTACCAAAAACTTCTTTGAAGACACCAATTTGATTACACGTCAGATGCACTTTTTATTTTATTCCTGAAAATCGCACTTTTGGACCAATGTGCACTGGAATGAGAAGTCAGTCAGTCCCAACTCAATTGATGTTGAGGTAAGCCAATCCTGAATCACTTGAAGACGAAGTAAATCAGGCCCAATTAACGTCTTCAGAAGAACCTTCCCGAAGATTTGAGCTTTCTATCTTATCAAAATCACAAGATAGAGCAAGTTGAAAATGTTGATTTTTGCATGCTTACTAGCGCCACATAGCTGTGGAATTCAAAAACAACAGGTCAATTTTTCGTATGTCCTTGACCGTCTGAAAAACTTTGCTGACCACAACTTTGCAGATATTAAGCGTCTCGATATATACGATCATTGATGTTTCTGTAATTAAGTGATGCTAAACTTTCCGAGATGATGCAATATAAAACTGAGTATTGCAATACTTTTCCAAACGAGTCCGTACTCATTTTCAGTTGTTTTTAATATCCGTGCTTGTGTTTTTTTCTCTCAAATATGTTAAAGTGAACAGGAAACTAAAAGTCTTACAATTAAAAATTGATGTGTCATATAAACCAATCTTAAATTTCTGCCCTTTTTTCACCGGCTAAATTTTTAATTCCTATTATTCCTATTACCATTCCTAGTGACCATCTCGAGTTATCAGCTTGAGTTTGAGGAAACAATCTGCCATAAAAGTTCTTTAGTTTAATTTTGAGCATCTGGTTCAGATTTCTGGAAATGTTGGAAAGAATTTCAATCTTGCAATCAAAGGATCGTCAAATCTTGGAAATCTGGAAATCGTGAAATCTTAAAATTGTGAAATCCTGGACATTTTGAAATTTGTCAATCTGAAAATCCATTAACCTGAAAGTATGAAACTCTTGAAAACTCATTATTTTGGAATTAAAAATCAGGAAATCTTGGGAATTTATTGATGTGGGAGTCTAAAAGCCTTAAATTAAAAAAAAAAAAGGATATCTGGATGTAATGAAATCCTGAAATCAGAAAATCTTGGAAGCTCGTGATGCCCTAAAATCCTGAAATCTTGGGACTTCCATCGTGAGATTCTGGAATATTAGTATTCTAAAAATCTTTAAATTTGGAAGTCTGAAAATCTGGATATCTGGAAACCTGAAAATCTCGAATTATTTAAATTTGGTCATTTGGAAATCTTAAAATCTACAAATCCGAAACTCGTGGAAATTTGGGAAACTGGTAACCTGGAAATCACGAGACCTTGGAAATTTTGAGATCTATGAATGTAAAAGTCTTTATAAATGAAAATATGGATATCTGGAAGTGAAGCTATGTCAAAATCAAGAAACATTGGAGACATCGTGAAGTCTAGAAGATTTGGAAATCTGGAATTTTGGAATTTTGGAATTTAAGAATATTTGGAAATCTCGCGCAACATCTTACAATGTCAGTCATCGCTCCGATGAGTTATAGTAAGCTGATGAAAATAATCGATAAAAATCAATGGTCCATCTTCAAATTTGCGCAAGAAATCAAGATTTCTGGAATTCTGAAAACCTGGAAATCTGGAGAAACTACAAATCTGTAAATCAGAAAATCTTGTAGATAAGGACATCTGTAAATCTAGAGATCTGGACACGTGAAAATACGAAAATCTGGATGAATGAAAATTTGGTTGTCTTGAAATCTTAATTGGAATATCAGAAAATCTGGAAATTAAGAAATTTTGGATATGTGGAAACATTTGAAATCTAGCAAATTTTGAAATCTTGGAGTCTGGAGATCTGGTAATCTAAAAATTTAGAAAACTGAAAAAATTGTAAATTTCGCGTAACATTTAAAAAGCGAATTTCTTTGATTTTCTTCATTATTCTGATAAACCAGAGTAAGTAGATGAAGAGAATTCATCCTGAACAATGCATTAGGTCCTAAATAACATTGGGAAACTCTCTTTGTCGACCTTCTCTTTGTGTTCCTAAGGCTGTTAAAAAACATGTTTTGCTTCAAGTAGACATGTTTACGATGGATTTTTTTTTAATTGTTAAGGGCCCCAATGAAGTTTGCGAATAGTGATAAAATTCCATAGCCTACTAATTCTGAAAGAACTAGATTTCTCCCTTGACAACTGGAAACTTCTCAGTCAATTGCGGTTCAAACAAAAACCAACTATCTTTCCCATACATCACGAATAAATTTCACTAAACTCACTCTACAACAAAATTCCATCACACACACCCGCCATCGAATGAACCGGAGCCAATCAGCGCCCGGCGAAACAAAAACCTCCGTATAGAGGGGTGGCAATTGTTGGCCCGATGCATTGTCCGCCGGAGCCGAATTCAATTACGCTACTAGCCAAATATTGATCCTCGATTTCCGGTCCGAAAATTGAGGCATTTATAATTGAAAGCCTCCTTTAGTCCCGCCGGTGCTTCTAATCCGTTGCTTTCTTTCCAGCGCCGGTCGAGCCATGAATCTCACTCATATGGGACGACGAGGACGACGAGGACGACGGCAATCTGATTTCGATCACTTGGTCAATATTTAGTTTGCCGGTGCCACCGAATCCATCAAAATCGTGTCGATTTTTACTTTCGAATTTCGAACCAGGCCCCTCTTTGTTGGCACAGATGGAATGCCGGTTGAGTTCACACTCGGTGCGCTCGGGGCGAAAAAAAAGAAGGAGAAGAAGAAAAAAAGGAAACCCAAGGTACTCATTCTGAAGAGGACACATTGGAATTACGGCTTCCACCATCAACTTGAGCACGATACAACTTTGAGATGATGGCTCTGGTCGGATTTGAGTTGGAAGGGGGGGGGGGGGGGAGACAGCTTCCGGCTGATGATGATAATCGGTGTTATGTGTCGGTGTGTGCTTTTCCTTGCTGCCGACTGCTTTTCGCAGGATTACACGAGAGATGCCAACCCATGATATGGCAATCAAACAGAACGGGAGGACAGGACAGCACACAAAAAAAAAGAGAAGCAACGGGAATCGTGTTCAACCGAGCAAATAGCCATTGCTGATCGTCCTGCTCCGGAAGAACCGGATGGCGAAGGTCGCAAAAGGGTGGACCATACAATACAGATAGACACTCGGTGTGCTTGAACGATAGTTTTGAAGCCCCCTTCTTTTCTTCAATTGAAACTAGCCCGTTGATGCGGGGGCGCATTACATGATTGTCGGTTTGCTGATGCCGTTGCTGGTTCTTTCTTTTTTTTCTTCTTCTTCACCATCATCACTCAGCTGCTGAGTGGAGAGTTGTAGGAACTCTGTTTCTGGCGCTTAGTGGCAATATAATCTTCCAACTTGACAACGACAACGGCTGAGCGCCATCGAGGACGCTTGGCAATTGGATGACTTTCTGCCTCATTCTCCGAGGCTCCAGAGGCCTTGCGGTGGCACCTTCTTCGATCGCCAAGGATCTCGGCTCCGGTTATGGGGGGAGGTATATCGTAAGTGCTCCGGGAGTGGGGAGGATTTCGAGTGGAAAGGATTGTTTTGGTCTGGCAAGTTTGAGTGGTTTCGAGAAAGTTTTTCAAGGATTGGATTTAAACTGAAGTGTGGCATGCTACGGAAGGGAAGTGGCTTGAAACAATGATGGCTATGGGAGGAATGTATTTTGCTGAGAGAAGGTTGGATTTTAAGATATGAAAAAGTGGTGTTTTGACATAAGGTCGATTTGATCAACAGTAAATTTTTTTTTTCTAGTTCATTTATTTTGAAAGCACAATCACGTTAATTTTCCGGTGCCGAAATGATATATGTTTTATTGAAACATGAACAGCTTAACAGCTCCAACTCATAGGACTTGGACCAACTACTCACGGTTCATCCGAGCTTAGATGGGATAGCATCTTGTGGGGATGAATTGTACAGGGAACATGGAAATGTTGGACTGTCATCAGAGAGTCGTTGCCTGCATTGCAATGTTGTGAAAAATAAAAAGTTCTCCATTTTTATGTTCAGCCGATTGTGCTCACCATTGGGCGACGCACTGAGGAATAATTGAAGCAAAATCCTGGCCATAAATCACATATATGCAAATGTTTGAACACAAATTTATGTAGTTGCAGTTAATCGTGCATACCATGGTACATAACTTGACGCAACATCTAAATATCTCGATATTTGTAACTGTATAAATTTGCACTGTATAAATCGAGCAAAAATGGTTACAGCGACTTGATTGTGACTTATTGGAGTCACAAATCAGTTACTTCAACTGGTTGGTAACAAGTGTGCTACTAGGAGAAATCTCCATATCGGAATATCAAGAAATCTGATAATCTGCAAACAAAAAAAAAGGAAATCTAAAAACCTGGAGGTCTGGAATTCCGTGAAATAAAGATATTAATTCCTTGATTATCAAGATTTTCAGCCCATGACCACTTCATCTTCGTCAAAGTCACTCAAATATCTTTTACGTATTTTTGTTACTTGTCCAGAGGTGAGATTCGAAATTGTGACTTTGGCGTAAGAGGTATGGATGTTAACCATAGCGCAGGGTTCGTCCCTGATATCTAGATTTATAGAAATCAGGAAATCTGGAATTCAGTCATTCTGAAAATCAGGCAATCTAAAAATCTGGAACTCTGGAAATCTAAATCCTAGAGGGTTTGAGCTGTTTAGTGGAATACCTGTAACTAGAAATTAGAAGAAGAGTTAGTATCTTCCATTTAATTCCAACTACCTTTGCTTATCTTCGACAGATACGCGTATTTCGTCTACAATGTGCAGACTTCTTCAGTGTCTCGTACTAATAACTCGTACTAATAACTCGACTAAGTCGAGTTATTAGTACGAGACACTGAAGAAGTCTGCACATTGTAGACGAAATACGCGTATCTGTCGAAGATAAGCAAAGGTAGTTGGAATTAAATGGAAGATACTAACTCTTCTTCTAATTTCTGGAAATCTAGATAAGTGGGAACATGAAAATCTGTAAATCTGGATATGTGGGAACATTAACATCTGTGAATCTGACACCTGGAAATCGTGAAGTATGAAATTGTGGAGCTTTAGAAATCTGGAAGTATGTAAATCTTGAAATATGGATATCTTAATATCCTTCAGAGATATTTTGTAATTATTAATTTAAGTGTCAGAAAATCTTGATATTGGAATATTAGCAAATCTTAATCTGCAAATTGACAAATATGGAATTCCGAAAAATCTAGAAATCAGGAAATCACGAAATCTAGAATTCTAAAAAATCTAGAAATCATAAAAACAGGAAATCAGGAATTCTGTAGTTCAAAAAATTGTGGAAATCAGGAAATCTGGAATTTTTAAATTCTCGAAAAAAAATTAAAAAAAAACCCTGCAAATCTGAAAATCTGAGAATCTGCCAAATCTAAATTTAAATAATATTAAAGATGAGCGGGTCCTCCCTTAGCACAGTCGGTAAGGCACAGCTACAAAGCAATGCCATGCTGGAGATAACTGGGTTCGACTACGGTCTGGTCTAGGAATTTTTCGTTAAGGAAAATTTCTCGACTCCCTGGGCATAGAGGTTGATTTGTACTTGCCACACAAGCATGCTTACGCAAAAATGGTACCTGGTAACGAAAGCTCTTAATTAATTACTGTGGAAGTGCATTTGGAATACTCAGTTGAATCAAATGTAATAAATTTGACACGCTAAGAAAGAAGACGATAAAGAAGGGCAAAACCTTTTTGTTTGTTTGTTGTTATCATCTCGATGAGCTTGAGATAGACAATGAAGAGAACCGATAAACAGAGATAGGCTCTTTTCAAATAGATCGCACTGAATTTGGAAATCCAAAAATCTGCACTTTAGAAAATCTCCAAAATATAGCAATCTGGAAATCTGCAAATCTGAAAATCGGGAGATCTTGGCAATTTGGAAATCTGGAAATCTAGAAATCAAAAAATGGGGAAACAACACAACAATATTGGAAATCTGAATGTATAAGAATCTGTAGAGTTGAACATCTGGATCTGGAAAAAGTGAAATCTGTAAATCTTCAAATCCAGAAATTTTGAAAATCAGGGTATTACATAATCTTGAAAATTTGGTCATCTTGGATCTGGAAATTATGAAATCTTTGAAATTGAGTGATCTGGAAATCTGGAAATCTCCAAATCCGGAGATTTTTGAAATCTGGAAACTGTGGAATCTAGAAAATTTGGGAATTTAGAAACTTTAGAATCTTCCTAAATTGGAATCCTGAAAATGTGAAAACCGTGAAATTTGTGAAAATTTAAAATTAATGATACAAAGGAAATTTTGAAATCTGAAAATCTATTAATCTGTGAATCGCGAAATCTCGCAATCTCTAAATTTCGAAATTTAAGAATTAAAAAATCTTTTAATCATCTTGAATCTTGAATCGAGATATCGAGAATCTTGAAATCTTGAGAATTTGGAAGTCTAACAAACTAGAAGTATTGGTACATGAAAATCTGGACATCTTGAAATCCAAAAATCATGGATATCTGCATATCGTGATGTCTAGCACATTTGCAAAGCTTAAAATCTGGAAATCCAGAAAACTTTAAGATTTGCAAATCTGACAATCCAGAAATTTAAAATCCAGTATAATCTAGAAATCTTTTGTAACGCTTTGAAAGACGCTTAGCTCTGTATTTGGATTCTTTTCATAGATCCGTTGAGCTGGATTAAATTGAGTAGGGCCTATTTATTAACCACGTAGACTCATGAAAATCTCAGCAACCCACCTCCCCCAGACTTTTCTTCATACATTTTTATTGAATTTTTGTTTGGAGCGTAGACTTTGGATTGAAAAGTCAACTCCACCTGGAAAAGTCAACGTGGTTTGTGAATAGCTTCTTAGGAGAATCGATTAACAAAAATAGTCATCTTTCAAGAATTGCACAAGAAATCTTAAAATTCGGGAAATCTGGAATTCTTTAAACTAATAAATTTGGGAATCAGAAAATCTGAGAATCTGAAAATAAGAGAATCTGATTAGCTTTAAATAAAAAGATCGTTAAATCCTGGAAATTTGGAAATCGAGAAACCGTGAAATTGTGAAATCATGAAATCTTGGAAATTTGAAAATTTGTCAATTTGTCAATCTGAAAATCTATAATCCTGGAATAACGAGAAATCTAGATATCTCATTATTTTGGCATTTAATTTCAGGAAATATTTGAAATTTGTTCATCTGAAAATCTGGACATTATGAAATTTTGAAAATTTGGTGATCTAGGAGCCTAGAGACCTTAATATAAGAAAATATGGATATGGAAATTTATGAAATCTCTAAAACTTGAAACAAGAATATCAGGAAATCTGAAGGCTGGAAATCAGGAAATATTAGAACATGGAATCACGAAATCTAAATATTAGACAATATGAAAATCTGGAAACCTAAAAATCTGACTTCTGGGAATCTGGAAATTTAGAAATTGTGAAACCTGGAATGTAGGAAACTTGGAGCAACGTGACGATCCAAAACTTTTAAGGTCCATACAAAAAACTTGACAAAGGGGAGGGGGAGTATAAAAAGTCACTTTTTGCGTGACGTAGTTAATGGACGTTCCCTAATTAGGAATTCTTTTAAATCTGGATATCCTATATAACATTTAAAAAGGACCTATCTTCGTTCTTCGATTCTTTGCTTACTCCGATTAGCTAGAGTAAGTAGATTAAGAGAATCTGTTTACATCAAAAGGCCGTTTTCGATTATTACTTAGAAACCAAAAATTCTGGATGTCTGGAAATTTCTAAATTTACAAATCTGTAATTCTGTAGGATATTGGGGAATCTAGGAAATCTATAAATCTAGAGATCTATCCCAAAAAATGAATGATAGAAAATCTATAAATCTGGACTTCGAGAAATCTTGAAATATGCAAATTCAAAAATTTGGAATTCTGAAAAACTTGATATTAGAATCAGGAAATCTGGGAAGCTGGAAGCCAGGAAATATAAGAACATGAAATCTGGAAATCTTAAAATTAGAAAATCTGGAAACATGAAAATTTTACTCATAACTATCGGGAAATCTTGGAGTTGTTAAACCGGGATTTTAGGAAATTCGGAAATTTTGAACAATGGAGATCAAAAATATGAATTTAAAAAAATCTGTATTTTTGTCAATCTTATATTCTTAAATTTGGAACATGAGGAGATCTGGAAATCGGAAAATCTTAAAATCTTAAACTGGAAATCCTGTAATAATTATGTAAAGGAATCTGGAATTCTGTAAAGTCTAGAAATCTGGAAATCATGAAATCAGGAAATATGGAAGTTTGTCTATCTCTTAATCACAAAATGTAAAATTCTGAAAATTTTCTGAAAATTCTGGAAATCTGGAAATCTAAAATCTGAAATTCTGTAAATCTAGAAACCTGGAATTCAAGAAAAATTGGAATCTTTTAAAATGGAAATATATGGATATAAAAAAAATCCAAAATTCGAAAAAATCCACAAGCCTTCGAGTGTTATTAAAATCTGGAAATTGGAAAATCTAAAACTCATGAATTCGTAATATCAGGAGACCTGAAATCAGATTATCTGGATTTCTGCAATTCCTTTTAATCTAGAAATCTTTAAAGCAAGAAATCAGGAAAAACTTAAATTTAAAATTCACTTATCAGAAAATTTTGAGATCTGAAAATCTGGTTATCTAAAAATCTGGAAATCTGGAAATCTGAAAATCTGATAAGCTGGAAATCTGGATACCTGAAAATCTGAAAATTAAGAAATCTGAAAAACCGGGTGTGTAGAAACATAAACAACTGAGAATCCGGAGATCCGAGAATCAATAAATAATTAAATTTGGATATCTAGTGATCTGTAAATATTGAAATCAGTTAGTCTCGAAATTTAAAAATCTGGAGAACGGAAAATTTGGAAATCGTGAAGCCTCAAAATCTGGAAATAATCTGGAAATTCAAATATCTGTGAATCGGAAAATCTGTTTAGCCCACGTTGTATTTAAAAAGAACCTACCTTGTTTTTGCTTCTTCTTTTTTCAAAAGATCCATGGGCTTGAGTAAGCATATGAAGAGAATCGAATAACAAATGGATTCTAAAATACATCGCAGTAAATCTGCAATTTCAGAAGTTAAGGAATCTGGAAACCTGAAAATCTGTAAATCTCTAAATCTGTTAATCTGAAAATCTGTAAATCAGAAAAACATGTTCATTTGAGAGTCTGGCGCTCTGAAAATCATGAATGCTTAGAAATTTGGAAATGTTAAAGTCTGGATACTTGAAAATATGAAAATGTGGATGTTAGGAAATCTGTAAATCTAGACATGTGAATTTGGACATCTGAAAGTCTGGTAAAAATAAATGTAAATGTAAAACGTAGAAGATTTGGAAAGTTTGAAGACTGAAAATCGGGATATGTATGAAATTCAGATATCTGTAAATCTGTATACCTGGTTATTTGAAATTCTGGAAAATCTAAATATTTCGTGAGACATTTGTGAAGGGCATATCTTCGTTGTTCGATTCACTTCATTACTCCGATGAGCAAGAGTAAGCTATGAGAATATGAAAATCTTGATATCCTAAAATCACCTAATCTCCAGAATTTCGAAATCTTGGAAATTTTTAAATCTTGAATTCCTGGAATATTAACATTCTTAAAATCTACGAATTAATTTGAAAATCTAGAAATTTGGATCGGAAACCTGAAAATCTCGAAGTCTCGAATTCTGGAAATTTGGTAATTTGGAAATCTTAATATCTATAAATCAGAAAACCGTGGAAATTTGAGAATCTGGAAACCTAAGATTTCTGGATTTGCAGATTTCCTTACACCCCGATATTTATATTTTCATGTATTAAGCTTACTGGGCTCCTAGATCTCCATTATTCCAAGATTTCATGATTTCAAGATTTGTAGATTTTCAAGTTTCTGAAATCTCCTGATTTAAAATGCCAAAATAATGAGATTTCAAGATTTTTATGTATTCAGGCTTATGGATTTTCAGATTGATATATTTCCACATATCTCTATTCCAAATTTACAAATTCACAAATTTACAATTTATAAATTTACAAATTTACAAATTTCCTAGTTCCCAAAATTACGAACATTTTCAAGGTTTTACGATATTTTGATTTCAAGATCACCAGATTCTCATATTTTCAGATTTTTAGATTTTCAGAATTACAAATTTATTAGTTTCAAGAATTGAATACATCCAGAATTTTGAGATTGCTTGCACAATAACTCCATGCCTCTCACGCCAAAGTCACGAGTTTGAATCTCACCCCCGGGCAAGTTACGAAAATACCCAAAAAGGTATTTGAGTGACTATGACGGGAGATGATAACAAAGGAATAAAAAAAAAATCAAAGGGGCTTTTCATGTTGATCGATTTTCTAATCAGTTTACTCCAGCTCATCGAAGTTATGAAAAGAATCTAATAAAAAAAATGATAACTTTTTCAAAGCGTTACAAGAGTTGTCCAGATTTTGCGGGATTTCAAATTTCTTGATTTACAGACGATCAAATTTCAAGGTTTTCAGGATTTCCAGATTTTCCAGATTTCACGGTTTGCAAATATCCATTATTTTAGGATTTCAAGATATCCAGATTCGTATGTCCAATTTTACAGATTCCTATGCATCCATATTTCCATATTTTCATATTTACCGACTTCTTGATTACCAGAATTCCAAATTTCCAAGATTAAACGATTTTCAGATTTTCAGACTTCCACATTTCCAGATATTTAGATTTCTGTGATTCGAATTTTTTTGCGATCTATCTTTGTTATTCGATCCACTTCATCGACTAACTCAAGCTCATCGGGCATATGAATAGTATTAAATAAAAAAAGTTTGCCGTTTTGAAATATCTCGTCGGATTCAAGGTTCTCAGATTTTCAGATTCGTAGATTTTTCAATGTATAAATTTCCAGAATTTAGGAATTCCAGATTCTCTGATTTCCAGAATTATTGAACTCCAGATTTCCTGATTTCTCTATTTTTGGAATTTTCGGAATCCCAGATTCTTTGATTTCCAGATTAAGATTTCCAGACTAACAGATCCCCAGGCTACCTGATTTCCTGATTTCCTGATATTCTGATATCAAAATTATCTGGTTTATAAATTCCTAACTACTAGATATTCAGTTATAAAGATAACCTGATTTCCAGATTGACATACTTCGATTTATTATTGATTTCTAGAATTTCACAATTTCAGGTTCACGATTTTAAAATTTGATGGAATCCCAGGTGTCCGATTTACAGATTAGTTTTTTCATGTTTCCACAGATCCAGATTTCCAGATCTTAAATGCTCTAACGAGTGTTTTTATCATGCAATAGTGCTTTCGTTGGAGGATAACGAGTGCGCGGATCAGAAAAAAGCTCCACAGATGAAGCATACAATACATAGCGACTGTCTTCCCATCCATCTGAAGAGTACAACAAATCACGAGAATGTTCAATTGGCGGGACAAAAATGCTACCAGCGACTGACTTGACTGTTTCATGTTTGATTTGTTTTGCAAACCAACGCTCCCAAACTTACTTGATTCTTTATTTCTGGCTACAAAAATAACTAAGCACCTCGCATTCCTCCAGTTGAGAGCTGTCTTTTTCGACAAACCGGCTTCACGAACGAGGTTAATTGCTTGAACACACAATTTCACGATTTGAACAATCTAACACTTTTAAAAAGTTCTTGAAATCGATAAAATTCGGAAAAATCTCACAACCTCGTGGCGCAGCCTACCACGATACCAGCGCTCACTCGGTTCGGATTACGTTAACTTGCTCAAATAATTGAACCATATCAGGAATAATTTCAAGAAAGCTGCCACTCACGAATGTCTATTGCTATTCTGGGATTGACTTCGATTGAATCGCTTTGTTGCGATGGGTTTCTTCTGCTTCCCGGAAAGACCCTCCTCCTGTCTGTTCTGTGTTTGTGCGAGGGTGTATTCAAATATGGCACAGACGATAAATTTTAACTGTTCGGTCCCGAGACCGAAACGCATAAATTGCCTCCAACAAAGAGCTGCTAATACGATAGAAAATCTTAATTGCCTGCCAGGTGCGTTCGCAAGAATTAGAACTACTAGGGTCATAAAATAAACGCTTCAGTTCACCGGAGAAAGCAACCGACCGGTGAGAGCAATCCAAATCCTCAGCTTTTCCGACAACGACAATGCCGATGATGGGGCAACACAACAGACCCGGATCCCCGTATCTTTTCGCATAACGATCCCTCGTCTTGTTCGGGCGGGAGCTGCTAAGAAAACACACTCATCCGTCGTCCGGAACCTGAGCACACGTTGCTATCTAAACTCACGTGACCTGTGCAAACTTCCAAGACCAGAAATCTTCACCGGAGTGTGCCAAATGGGGCAAACAGAAAATCCTCAGCCCGTATCCTGTGTTCGGTGTATGATGGTCCGTCTAATGAGCTGGGACCCCCGAAAAACCAAGCTGCCGTAACAATCATACACCCGAAGAGTTGTCATCGTCGTCGTCGTCGTTCTGAACGTCCTAGAGCTTCAAGTAATTTAAATTTGTGCACATTCTACAACCAGAGCGCAACAATTACTAACGAGCTGCTTCAGGGAGGACGATAGTTGTCAACAGACAAGGACCTGGAAGAGCACGGCGAGGCGAACAACACGATAATAGTAATGATATGAGAAAACTTAACGAACCAAGAGCAAATTTGTGTGTGCGTATGGAATGGAAGCAGTGTCTGGTGGTAAGCACATGAGTGGGTGGCACCGAGGAAAATCTTCGTTCGGTGTTGCATTAGGTGGCCGCAAAAAATCATAAAACAGATTTCCCCTCGTGCAGACTCGAAACCAGCAGACGGGAAATCCTTCCATTCGGTCAAAGGGCGGTGGCGTGTGGCTCTCATTTCAAATCCACAAGCGGCAAAAACCAGCTGAGCAAAGGTAGATCGCACTAACAATCCACTAACCCCTTCTCTTACAACATTTCCCTAGGAACCAAAAGTATCACTTTCTCCTTGCTTACCCTAATGCCCTGAGAGCCAGCATCGTCATCATCTACCCAGGGCGAGCATCCGATGAATACTTTACACAAGAAAACTTTCCTTGTTCTCAGACCGGGCAGGAGCAGTACAAGACGTCTCTCGTACTACACACACAACAATCTAATTAAAATGTAGTTTATACGTTCCCTGGGTGGCCCCCTTTTGTTCCGCTGCTGACTGGGATGTTGCTCGCAACTATTTCCCACAATGTGAGTGCCATCCCAAAGAACAAATGAAAAGCAGTTCCGCCCGGTAGATCCTGGCAGTAGTGTGTTGTAAATTGAACACATTAACCGTAATTGTATTAATAATCGTGACAGGTTAAAAGCTCTTGAGATTAATTCCACTCGAAGGATGCCGTGTTCTTTGCTATCCGAGTCTAATGGTGGGTCCATTCTTGGAAGTTAATGGACTGATTCCCTGTCTAATGAGCGTACCTCTCTCCGGTCGGGGGCTGCGACATTTCCTGACAATTGCAAAATTGAGGCCGGGAAAAAAAAGTCCCTTCATAAATTGCCACTTCATTATTTGAAGGCAGTCGTGGACGGCACCCAGCTAGCAGCGATTAGCATTGCCCCGGTCCTCAACCGTCACCATTCCCAGGCGTCCCTAATCCGATCCGAACTTTTTCCATTTCCACCTTCGTCCCCGCTTCGTGTTCTTTTGGATAGGCTGGCACTTTTTCTGTGAAAACCGAATCGGCACCGAAGACAGGCCAAAGAAGTAACAATCTCTTCTTGTTATCCTTGTCCCTGCGGCTAAGCCCCTCTTCTTTTTTTTGTCTTGCTGGATTATACCAAGTGAGGAAAAAACTTTTCCAGCTCCTGTTCAAGTGGTCATTCGGCAGTTGGTCGGGTGTTAGGAGTTGCCTGAAATTGAAGAACTAAGTGAACATTTGAATATCGAACAATTTTAAAATTACCTAAACTTTGGCCTCTTGAAAATATTTTCTATTAATTTTTAACGCTTCTGTATGATGTGCATCGAAAAGAATCTCTACCACCGCTTGTCATTCACCACTCGCGTCACTAATCAAAACAAACTTCTCCTCGCCTACTGCTTCTCCAATCCAATCCCACCAGCTTCTAAAAAAACCAGTCAACAGCCAGCGCGCTTAACGTCTGGGTTAACCTTAATCAAATCAGATTGCTCCTGTATTTGAATTGCACATTTTTCTTCGGAGACCAGAGCGGATCGACGGAGCGTACCCGGAAATCCTTTGCTTTTTTTTTTCTTTCTTTCTTTCATTTGCTCAACCAAACGAAAGAACGAAAGCGAGCGAACGGGGCTGCCAAAGGACTCAATCGAGCGTGGCATCGGATTTAATTAATGAGTTTTGAAAATTCATTTCTCTTCCCGATTTTGCATCCACCGGAGCATTTTTATGCTCTTTCACTGGAGATCCTTGGTACCATTGCTGCTGCTGGTGGTGGTGTGATTCATTAGTCGCCTTTTCCTACGGGAATCCAATATTGGAACAAGGGAGACATATGTAGGGGAATTGTGGGTAAAATGGACAGGAGGGGTAAAATGGCCATGAACCTTCATTGTTATGTAGATATCAAGGTATGTAATTGTATTTCATTGCACGCAAAGCATCAACTTGCATGAAATAGTTCTAAGAAAGGCGAGCTCTTGCATACAATATTATCAACCATGTTTGGAATGTCCTAGAATGTTGCACGATTTATAATATAAATTTGTAAATTTTGTGATGCTCCATTTATGTGCATTACAGTGCCAATCAAAAGCAACTTTTCGAATTTAAAAAAAGAGTAGAGCTCAAAAGTTTAGTCTCCACGAAAAGAGCCCCCATGCAAAATTGGAGCTCAATCGGACTTCGTTAAGTGGACCCCCAGAGCGGTCAAAGTTTGATTTTTTAGACTCGTGAAAAATTTCCCAATATGGTATTGGTAATTTCCGAAATCGTATTTTTTTTATGCGAAATGTCTTAGAAATGCAGGAAATGTCGAGATCTGGTGTTAACTCGATTTTTTTTTTAAATCGACTTTCTGGGATTTAGCAAATTTTCAAGTTGAGGGAATGAATCGAATTTAAAATCATCGTTGGAAACTTCTAGAATATTTCAAGCTGAACAATGCATTAGGTCCTAAGCAGGGATGCCATATTTACAGACATGTCTGTAAATTTACACACTTTTCATTTCTATTGCAGACTTTTTTAACGATGCAGACATTTAGCAGACATTTCATTTATATTGCAGACTTTTACAGACATTTGAAATATTTTTTAAAATTTCAAATAAAGGTATTCTTTGAAGTTTGGATTTCAAACGTACGCAGTACGCAGTGTAGTATTTAAACGCAGGGTTGTCAATACGGTTAGAAGCTTTCTTGAATTATTTTAAAATATCGTAGGTATCATTTAAAGTAGAGATCCTTGAAAACGGTGGGCCACTTAGAGATGAAATGGGCCAGGAGATAAGTATCGTATAGGCCCTTTCCGAGGCTAACATGTAGTCCCTACTTATGGTAGTGTTCAATCCCACGCGTGTTCAAGCCCATGCGAAAAATTACCGTAAAAGCGTTGGTAAAATTGGTCCTTTTGCTAATAAATCACAACGAAAATCAAGGTTCACAACAATATAAATCATATTTGAGAAACTTAGAGACTTCTCTCAAAAAAAAATTCTCCTATGGTCAGGAGAAACTTCTCAGAAGTATTGGAGCAAGCAGTTCATGCAAAAGAACCTTCAAAAATTCATTACCGAAGTTCAAGATTATACTTACTAGAATTTCAAGACAGAATTTCCTGAAGAATCAGGAGAGGACTTATCAGAGCCACGGAAGAAGTGTAGGGGAGAGGATTCTCTTGGAGTTCTTCCCAAAATTAAAGATTGAACTTCCCAGAAGTTCAGAAAAAAACTTCCAAATTTCAGACGGGAGCCAACCAAGAAGGGCACTACCTATAATTTCTCAAAAAATCAGGAACAAAATCCTCAGGACGATGCGTCATAGAAGTTGAGGAAAGAACTTCTCTCATGTTCAGGAAATAACTTCCCAGAAGTTCCGAAAAACTTCTCGAAATATTAGTTGGAACTTCCTAGAAGTACTTGGCAGTTTTCCAAAGCTCAGAGGAAAACATTCTGCATTTCAGAATCCTTTTTCAAAATTCTTGAGAGAGAAAAGATTGAAACGTTCCATGAGCATTCGGGGTACTTCCTTCTCATTTGAGCACGAATATCCCAATAGTTCCGGAACAAACTTCCCAAAGTTCTGGAGAAAATTTCCGAAAAGTTCAGAAGAAGACTTCTCAGAAGTCCAGTAAGAAAAATTCAAGAACAAATTTTAAGGAATTTTCCTAGAAGTTTTGGAATAAAATTTTTCCTCGCAGTTGTGGATGGAACCAATCAGAAGTTTGGAAAGTATAATTTCAGGAAAAGACTTCCTCAAATTTCAGTAAGAAACCTACCAGAAAGGGCACTACCTGTAGGCTCAAGAAGAAATTTTTCAAAAAAATTAGTAAAGAACTCCTCAGAAGTTCACAAGAGGACTTCTCAGAAGTTGCGAAGAGACCAAAAGTTTGTTTGGAACTACCCAGAAGTGCTAGAGAGTGCAAACATTCCAGCATTTTCAGAATGAGAACTTCTCGAAGTTCACGAGATCTCAGAAGTTATGGTAGATTCTTTAGTTAAAAATCAGGAAGAAACCTTCCAGAAGTATAGCTTTCTAGTAGTTCAAACAGGAATTTCTCTGATATTTAGGAACAAACTTCCCGAAGTTGAGGACAATGCTCCCTGAAGTTCAGAAGTGATTATTTCAGCAGTTCAGAAAAGAACTTATCAGAAGTTTAGGAAGACACTTCTAACAACTTAAGAAGATTTTCCAAGAAATTCTGGAGAGTACTTTTTCAAAGTTTTGCAGAAACTTTCCTCGAAGTTCAGGATGGACTTATCAGTAGAAGAAAGTAGAAAGTAACTATGTTCAGGAAAAAGTTATCATATGTTTCTGAAGGTAAAGTTGGGTTCTTAAATGTGAATTTCAGAAGAAAATAAGGAGTGACAGCCAAGAAGTTCATGAGAAATTTTGCCTGAAGTTCAGTAGGAAATTTCCCAAAATAAAGCAAAGAGCCTTGCAGAAGATCAGAAGAGAGTTTTCCTGAGATTTAAGAGATTATCACTGACTATCCGAAGAAGCAGTCTATACAAAAATTATTCATATGACCATAATGATATTGATGATCATGAGTGATGATGACACCATATTCAAATATGGTAATCACTATCAATGGTTATTGTTGATTCAAAAAAAGTCTGTTGAATTTATCAAATGAAAACTATGCGAATGCTTCAAGCTTCAGTGTCACTTTATAAATATGAAACAATAGTGTAAGGTTGCACACAATCCAAGAAATATATGGCAGACATGTTCTACATAATCACACAAATAGCTGATAATGACCTCCCAAGTAACATTGCCATAACCATCCAGATTTATTAAGTTTCACTAAAGTTTTATGAAAGCCACTAGAAATCAATTTGGTTTTATTATGGCAGCAAGAGATGCCAATAGGTTTCAAATTTTAGGCAGGTTTATAAGAACCTACACAGCTTCTTAACAACGATTTTATAACCTTGACTTAAAATTCCTTTTACTCCTATCGAAGGTTTTATTTAGACTTTATAACCTCATAAAATGCTGTTTTGTAATGCCGTTTTAGGACTCATTTATATTATCTTATTATGGTCAGTTGAAAAAGCATTTTAAAACCATCTCGTCTCCAGTAAATGCATTCAACGGCTATTTGGCATTGACGAAAGCTACCAAGCGACCAGATAGTTTTATAGTAGCCATTGCTAAGATAAATTGGTTTTTTGGCAAAACTGTTATTTCTTGCAATCGCCATATTGAAATATATGAAATAATTGAAATGTGGAAAAATAAATACACCAAATTTTAAAAGTAATACAATTGAACTGTAGATCTGAGACAAACTTCGGTATTCGTTTAGATAACCTTTTTAATTCCATAAATTTTCAGAAGTTTCTTGATTAATTTAGCGAATATATTTCTTTCAATTTGGTTTTATTGTTGTAAACTCGCATAATTTCCGAGGCGCTTTAATTTTCAGCTCATATCGTGCTAACATTCACCATAAAATTAAGTGCGCATATGATTTGATGCATGATACGCTATAAAAAACTCAATTTGTCTTATATATTTTGCTATCAAACATAATTTCCCGCAACACTTGAACCTTTTTCTTAGCCATTATTTACTGTTGAATGAATCAGAAGAGCAGAGAATCGAACAAAGCAGAACAACAAAAACTAACCACGATATCGCCATGAAGTTTGACAGCGGTGGCCATTCGGCCCTGTACTGGTTTTGATGGCTGCAAATAGGTTTTATGAAGGTTCTCAAGTGGTCATAACATCTCTCAGTAGAACATTTTCAAAATCTGTATGGTCTTAGAAAGGTTTTATTAATTTGTTTTCACAACCGTCTATAGAGTGGGCCACTTTGTACACATTTTGGCTTTAATGATACATAGAGGAGGCGTTGGTGGACAAAACAGTTTTGAATGTAGTTTCATCAACAAAGCCGGGAGGTGTGCTATACGGCTGGAATAGAACTGAAATTGTTACTTGGGATAACTCGCTCTCTTATTTTGTCTTTTCGTTGAAAGAAGTCTAATTTTCTAAAAATAAATTGCAGACTTTTATAGACATTCCCAGACATTTCAAATTTTAATCACAGACATTTGAAAAAAATATCTGGCATCCCTGGTCCTAAGTGACATTGAGAGACTCTCTTCGTCGACTTTCTCTTTACGTTCCTACGGCTATGTAGAAACATGTTCAAGTATTTTCAACACACAGTACGGTAGTATTTAGTGTAATTAAGGATCCAATACGTCAAAAACATCAGCAAATCGTTTAATAGACAATCTATCAACGAAAGAGAAAGTCGACAGAGAGAATCTCTCAATGTATTATTCAGCTTGATTTTATGACCAATAGTTAAAAAAAAATTGATAAAATATAATTTGAATGGAATATTAAAGATATTAGTATTGCAACATGGCCAATATAATCGTTTGCCAATGTCTTTAAATGATATCTAATATTTCATTAGGTAGGTTCACTTATTTTCCATGATGGAGATACTTTTTGACGCAAATTAAAAAAATAAATCCAAAAATAACAGAATTTGAATGGCATATTGCAAACAATAGTATTTTAACACCTCGTTTAGTCGTCCTAGGCCATTGGCTACATTTTATTCCTGATTTCTTATTAGGGTGGCTCTTATAATTTTCCATACGGGTGGTTCTTTATGTCAAAATATTTTTTTAAATTCTTAAGATTGAGAATTACAATGTAATTTTGAAGTCCAATGTATTTTAGTATTTCCTTAATCATCATAGACCATTCACAGATACAAATTTTGCATTTATCGCCTCTTTGACCTGTTTTGATGCAGCGATATAATTATTATAATTTTTTTTATTAGAGATGTTTAAAATTTTAAGTAAATTATTCGTTCCTAGCAATAGCGATATTTTTTGCAAGCTTTTCTGCATGTTAAAGCTTTAAGTGATTGATCACATAAATGCAATAATACATTGTACACGATAGAGGTTAACTTGTAGTATTCTAGTCGAAGAAATAACACAGGTTTCGTTTCTACTGTATTGAAAGAGAATTGTGTGAACACAACCAAAATGTCATGTTAATTTCTGTCTCCTGAAACTCCCTTAGGTCCTTTTAAAAAAAATTGCGATATTTTCATTCAGAATGCGGTAAAACAGTTCGGTGATCTCATCTTATACAAAATCTGCATAGGGAACGTCCATTAATTATGACACGCTAAAAGTGACTTTTTATAACCCCCCCTCCCCTTCTTACGTTTTTTGTATGGACCTTCAATTTTTTTTTTTTGTATGGATTGTCACGTTTTCCCAACCCCCCCATCGCCCTTACTGCGGGACAAAATTAATGGACCTTCTCTTATCGAGCATTTAGTTGATGTGCTGCTGCTTTAAAAATTGAAAATAATTCTTCAAAGATTGAAAACATCAGAATTATCGGTCCGATATAATTCGAATTTTGTGCTTCAAAAATGTGTAGTAAGAAGAATACCAACTGTACCCCGAGGACCATTGCGATGGGGAACTGTTGAATTTTTCAATGGTCGTAGTAGCAATAGACAAATAAGGAGAGGGAGAGGAGAGGAATTTTCAAACATTATGTGTACATTTGGTACGTTTCATCTTTACACATAAACATGAATTTCTGTCTGTCTGTCTGTCTGACCCTTATAGACTCAGATACTACTGAACCGATCAGCGTAAAAATTTGCATGCAAGATATTTTGGGTCTGAAGAAGTTTCTTATGATAGTTTAAATTCTACCCCCACAAAAATTTCTTCAAAACTCGACAATAAATCAATCAAATGGAGCCAAAACTGGCATATGAGAGTTTTTGGAGGCAAAAAATGTTTATATGGCGGTTCGAGAGCCCCCTCCTCTCTAGAAGGGGGACTCTCAAACAAATGAAACATAAATTTCTGCATAACTCGAGAACTAATCGAGCAAATGGAATCAAATTTGGCATGTGGAAGTTTTTGAAAGAGATAAATATTTCTATGGTGGTTTCTGATCCCTTCGTCTTCAGAAATAGGGGGGTACCCATACAAATGAAACACAAATTTCTGCATAGCTCGAGAACTTATCAAGCAAAAGGTACCATATTTGACAGGTAGAGGTTTTTCGGAGGCAAGAAATGTTTCTATAGCGATTTGAGATCCCTCATCTCCCTGGAAGGTTGGGAGCCTATACAAATGAAACACAAATTTAACTTAACATGAGAATTATCCAAGTTTGAGACCCCTCCAATACAAATGAAACTTTTTTTTTGCATGACTCGAGAACAAATCAAGCAAATGGAGCCAAAATAGGCATATAGGAGTTTTTGGAGGCAAGCCATGTTTCTATTGTAGTTCAAGACCCCTCTCCCTCTTGAAAGGGGGGGGGGTCTCATGCAAATAAAACACAAATTTTCTCATAATTCGAGAACTATACAAGCAAATTAAACCACATTTGGCATGTGAGGTTGTTGAGGGCAAAATTTCATTGTATATAAGAAGAATTTCTATCTGTCTGTTTGTCTGACCCTTATAGACTCGGAAACTACTGATCCGACTGGTGTGAAAATTGGTATACAGGAGTTTTTGGGGCCGGGAGAGGTTCTTATGATTGTTTGAGACCCCTACCTCTCTGGAAGGACGGTCTATAATACAAATGAAATACAGATTTCTGCATAACTCGAGAGCTTATCAAGCAAATGGAACCAAATTTGGCATGTGAAGGTTTTTGAAGGTAACAAATATTTCTATGGTGGTTTGAGACCTCTCTTCATTTGACACCTCAGCTATATTTGAAATGTTATATTTCCTTAAGGATGTAGCTGCTTTTGATAGATTGAGGACTGCGCTTAATGAGTGTGTCCATTGCTTATTCGATATTATTCAATTTTCACGAGTTTCTCATCTGCATCGTCAGTTACTTGGATGCTCTTTTGATGTCTTTCTTAAAGTTTTATATCTTTCTACTATGCTAAGAATAATACACAATGGTCCCAGTTATCTGTTTGTAAAACTCTGAGCTTTAAGAGGCACGCGAACTAGAAGCTTTGTTTTGCCACACTTTAATACTTCAAGCAAAACAATGCATTCGGTCCTAAGTAACATTGGGAGACTCTCTTTCCTCTCATTCCTACGGCAAAAACATGTTCAACTATTTTCAATATACAATACGGTAGTATAAAGCGTGATTAGGGATTGCTATTGACCAAAGAGAAAGTCGACGAAGGGAATCTCTCAATATTACTTAGGACCTTATGCATTGTTCTGCTTGACTTTTTGCTATAGGAACACATATTTTGTGCGAGCAATTATACTGTGGAATCAGCTTCCAGCTGAATTAAAAAACATTCATTCACGCAGATGGTGTAATCGCGAATGTATGGATTGGCTAGAAGAAAGGAATTAGATATGTAATAAAGAAAGAAGTTAATCAATTAATTTAGATCTAGAATTTTAGATATAGTCCCATTAAATCTGATTGTAGAATTTAAGAAGGAGAACGCCGTACTCTAAAAGTTTATTTGGAATAAATAAATGCAAAAATTGAAAAACAAATTTTTTTTCTGCGATTCCGCTGCCTAATATCAGTTCCCAACAAGGATCCCGGAATCTCTAGATCATTAAACAAATGTTTAGTTTCCTGCCTGCCTTGTACAATGAGTGAAACTCAATTTAGCAGGTAGAATATTTTGGGTATCTGAAAATCAAAATATTGTTTTGAACTTTTGAACCCTATGAGTTAGATCACTCTTAGTAGGCGCCTCCCTTTATCATTCAAAACCTGATTTACTGCAGAGCGTACAAACAGTGATTCTGGCCATGCATCAAAACCCCAGTCCTAACCACTTCATACAATAGAACATCAAATTTTAAAAAGGAGATTTCACATGATTGAAGACTAACCATGTTTTCCTCATTTCAAGCTCATGTTTGGAGGTTCAATCCGAGTATTGTCACTTTTAACAAGTGTAGTTCACAAATCTAAGCAGCCTTCTGTTATGGAAAAAGTACTACAAACCCTAGACCCTTAGCAACCTAGCCTGCTGATTCCAAATAAACGAAAAGCTCAAAGTTTTCACTCGTCAAGGCCAGTCGTGTTTGTTGAGCTTGAAATCCATGAGAATCTTCCCCGATCTAGTCCACTCAAGAAGTTATGGGTACTTTTTCAAAAGACAGTGGAGGTTCTGGATTTCACAACCGAACTTTGCGGGTATGGATGTTCTTGGACGCAAATGGAGTTGCTATGACTTTGATTGCTTGAAGATCGTTCAAAACAAAACTATTGCAAAGCAAATGTGACAAGCCTTCCAAAATTCCTTCCTGGTGACGTAGAACCTGGTTAGGAAGCAGATTGGAGGATTGAGTATGAAGGAAGTTAATTCTATGCGTGATCATCTGGTGGTTTTTGAAGGCCTAATTTGGCAGCTCAAACTGGCAAGTGAGGAGTTGGCCGAACCGGATTTGATCGTGACAACGTTCGGAACTGGAAGCTGATGATCCGTTAATCCAGGCACTCGTGAACCTACACAGAAACAAATTATGAATTTCAGGATCGTTAAATTTTCCCTCGTTTTATTACAAGTCAAAGGGGCGTAAACAACGAAATTGTTTGCAATCTTTCATGTGGCATACAATGTTTGCAGTCTCTTACACAACAGACTAGATTCAGGCGTTATTTGGGCTTCAATTTACACGAAATATCCCATATTTTTCTGCCAAATCTAGCAATCCCTTCATGTCAATGTTTCTTTTTATCTGTGAATGCCACGGAAATTTGAAATTTGACATCGGAACAACGGTTCTTGCAAGGAGGTAACCAGCGACTGGCAGCAAGACGTGGCGGAGAAATCAATGGCGTTCATCGGCGAAAAGAAAAAGTTAAATCGAAAACGTTAAAGGCATGACACAAATGCAGCTGGATGGGGCATTTGCAGAGGATGCCACTAGAGACCAACGGCTTTAGCTTCGAAGCAGTGCTGAAATTTTCTAGTCATCGTGACGAACCTGACGAGTAGCAGAGTTGCAAGTTCACCTTCGAGGTAATCAGTCAAGCCACCAGTGAGCAAATGATGTGCACTTGAGTTTGTCTTCAGCGCGATAACGATCTTTGATGAGGCAAAGCAAAATTTCTGCATCAAGAATTTTGTAGAACAACGATGGTATGACCACGGCAGCCAAATGTCGCTTAGCCGAATGGCAAATACTGGAATTTACAGATGCGCAAAACCAACTGCAAATTCACAGCTCATTTGAAGGGCAGTCTGTACGAGCTGAGTTGAACAGCGTGGATTCACCGACAGTGAACGGGTGCCGAGCAGACGTTAGTGGACTGTGACATCGTTTGGCTTGGCCATCTCAACGACCAGGAGATGGCAAAACTGGTGCATGCAAACATGGTGGAAGGTATCAACGTGCAACTGAAGCCCATTGGATTATGCTATCCCTCGTATGCAAGGTAAACTGCGCCACGAACGCTGTGGTGGAACCAGGCTATTGGAACAGATCCACTCGAACGACCTATTGATCCACGCTTAGGACGGGTTGCGATATTTTGTCTCCTTTATCAAGGTACCTCACTCACTATGCGGTTGTCTATCTAACGAGAAAGAAGTCCTACGTATTCGAGGAGTTCCATGAGTTCGAAGCAATGGCTACAGCGGAAAGTGCAAGGCGACATCTGGACTGACCGTAGACCAAAGGAGGGAGTACTGCTCCAACGTTCAGAAGGCGCAGTACAGATCGAAACGTATTGAAGTGGAGCCAACGGCCGCTTATACTTCCCCAGTGAAAATGGCGTAACAAAACGTTTAAACAAGACGCCCATTGAGGTACGAATGCTCCTGAATTCACGGGTACCAACGAATTTGTGGTCCGCAACCGCCTACACCAGCGTGCACCTGCTAAACCGAAGTCCTTCTACAAGTCTTCAGTGTGAAAAAGCCGCCATCTGAACTGTGGTTTGGTACGGGACCAGGCTTTAAGAAGGTGCGAATATATTCGGATGCAGAGCGTTTGCATGGATTTCAAGCCAATCATGGAAGAATCTTGATCCAAAAAGCGTGAAAGTAGTCATGAAGGGTTATGCCCCAAATGGCTACAGGCTCTGGGACAGAAGGAACGTAAGATCATCGTGCGTAGTCCGAGATGTCAAGTTTGACGAAACACGCTTCCTGAACCGAATGAAACATCACCAGCTCCCTTAGTCGTTGTATTCTCACTTGACCAAGAAGGGGAAGCTGAAAATTGCAAGCTGACGTGGTAGAACCTGGTGAGATTTTCAAGACGAAGAAGATCTACTACCGAACGGCGACGCACCCCAACGCGATCAGCCTCACAATACAACACTACCAGCGTTTCCTTCACATCTAGAATACTGCGAGTCCGGCGGAAACGCATATGAGGCGCATGTTTCCCGATAAGTTATTGTATTGTTTTGTCGGTTTCGGAGCAACTTCTGGCGGTTCACTTTCCATAGTGAAAATATTGATCAGTGAGATAAGAGACGTAATCGAGAGCTAGATGAACGCAGTCAAGCTGCGGATAACCCATTACAAAATGGAAGTGCTGTTAGTTAGCAACAGCAAGGCGGTCCAACGTCGGAGGGATTGACGTCGGAGGGCATGCGATTGCAGCGAAGCGTACAATGAAGGACCTGGGAGTTATGATCGATGAGCAGCTGAATCCAACAACAGTAGTGTCTCGTAATCGATACTGCGGTATGGGGATCCTGCTTAGGGCACGGCGATGGAAGCCATGCGAAAACCGTGAAAAGCTTAAAGCCTGTCCATGTTAAGTTTCAGACACTTTTCTTTCGGTGTAGATTTTGAAATATTTCACGGATTAATAATCACCGACGCCAGGAAGAAGACCCACACCCCATGGACCCTACCTATCGACTCTTGAATATGCGTCGGGACCAACGGCTTTACTTTCCTTCCGAAGGAAGACGTGACCATCTTTTTTCGCCTCAGAAAAACTACCGACGTCTACTGGGATTCCACCCAGACCCACTGGGGTGCAAAGTAGCAGTCACGCTTACCACTACACCACCGACGCTGGCGTTTCACTTATATGACAACTGAAACTCTACACTTTATTTCGTGATACAACATGTTTACATTCTCGTTAAAATCAGTAAAATAGCG
Organism: Aedes japonicus; assembly: GCA_034211315.2. Lineage (NCBI taxonomy): Eukaryota > Metazoa > Arthropoda > Insecta > Diptera > Culicidae > Aedes > Aedes japonicus. The sequence goes on from JASCZW010000575.1 coordinate 67,587, forward strand.
TCTTATCAAATGGAATTTTGCAAAAGTACTTTGTACGAACGGCAGCAAAATCGAATTTTTCGGTACGCAATCTTGCCAAGAAACTAAAACTATGGAAAAGAATCGTGTTTTGTGTTTGCAAATCAATTGATCACCGATTTGCTGATGGATCGGAAGGTCTGACAAACGGCACATTTCGAAGATAGTATGCTCATGACAAATGGACAAGAATGCTAATCTTTCTAAACGAAATGAGGCTCGCAAAGTTGGGAAGTCAAAATCATACGTAGAAGGTGAAGCAGAGAAAGGGCTGAAGGCGTACAAAGTGAAAAAGAGTCCAACCGTGATTGTTAAATAGCAAGCCAAAAAAATCAAACACAATGAAATTGTCTGCAATCTTTCACGCAATAGACCTGATTCAGGCGATTTAAAGCGTGTCCGGAAATTTTTTTTGTAATTTTGACGCGTTAGTAGTCTGAGTCAAAGTGAGAATTTCTTTCAGTGTATGGCTTAGTTGTTTTTAACTTTTTGAAGTTGTTAACTAAATTGAAGTTTTTAAAATGGCATCTTGACAAAAGTAGTTGCAAGTGGTTCGAAAATCCTAATCGTTCACTGTAAACAACCGTGAATTCGGTCGGGATGACGCAACAAACGGTGTCGAATGTCATCAGCAAGTTCTACAAACCAAAACGATTCAGAGGAAGCCAACCAAACAGTCGGAGAGAATGCGCAACAAACAAGATGAGAAACAAGTGGTGAAAGTATACAGAGGAAGCCCAACATTTCCTCCAAACTGTGTAAGTTACAAAATGTCATAACGGCCTAGGATGATCATTTTACCCCCATCTCCCCACTTGCATGAAATTGGGAAGGACCGGGTAAATGGCGAGAAGTTGCACACGATACCGCAATAAATTTGTGGAAATCTTTGTTCTGCTTCCTCCTTATGCTCGTCGTCGTCGTCGTTGGAATTGGAGGTTTACTCGTATGAACCTGCTCCTTGGGAAAACAGAATGAAAGTCGATTGAGCAGTGAGGGTCGATGCGATGTTCGCCCGCAACTTTGCCTTGCAGTGCTCAAATGGAGTGTAAATTGAGAAAATCAATTGCACCATGAATTTAATCCGTCGCACTCGATATCGTCGTCGTCGTCGTTGATGTCATCCTCGATTCCGGCAGCAATCGCTTCCTTTTTGGCCCGCAGCAAGCACTTGAACACAAGCGATTTCCGATCGTGTCGGGCTGAAGTTGGGAGTGAAATATTTTCCGACCAGCAAACAGTGCACTTGTTCGACCCTGAGGTTTAACAACATTATCACCCGGCCACGTTCTGTCTCATATATATGTATATAGAGAGAGATGACGCTCCTGTTTCGCAAAACAATAGCACCCCCACGGTCGTAATGCGAAGCGTGACCGAAAAACCCCACCATAATGCAACAACATAAATAAACTAAATCATTTTAATGTTTATGATCATTATAATTATTGCTTTTAAAGTATGTACAACCATTAGCGCACGTACCGGCCGTTAAAGTTGGCAAGAGTAGGAGCGCACGCGATGACACGACGGATGCTGTTGTACGACGACGACCACCGCCGCACACAACACAGGATGATGTTCCTTCCGTCGAGCTCGCTGAGCTTATCGACAACGAACGGGACACCCTTTCGTGCAACACCACCGCAGACCGTCCTTTTTTTTTTTTTATCTGCCCAACTGCTCCGAACTAACAAGAGTCACGTAATTTTGGACGTTGTTCGTTGGTCGCTCATGGTGGCCTTAATGATTATGGGGTTTCAAACAGTACAAAGCCGGTGGCTTTGGATGACAAGAGACTCGATTACCCAAGCAAGCCCACAGAACATACTCCAACGGAACGCAGCGGCAATAACTGCCAGCGCTCGGTTCGGACTTGGTGGACAGTCTATGTAGGCAGATGGCTTCCCCGGCGCGGGCGTAGGCTCTGAACGGACACGTTCGGTTCGGTGACAGCTTGACAGATTGCGGCTTGGCAGTGGGACAAGTTTGAACGGCACACGGACGGACGGACCACTACCATTGATGAGGACGATGACGGCGAAGGTGGATTTGCGGATTAGCAGGATGTTTGCCGGAATGCACCTGGCAAGAATGGAGCTGGCAGCGCCTTCGATCCACCGCTGGGATCCAAGCTCTTTAGCTTGATTATGATTGTTCGAAGGGTTGTGATGTGTGGGTGGGTCGGCATTCTTTCGTTTGATTCACTTGCGTATGTGTTTGAATGAGAACACTTACATTTCTTTTCAAGAGTATATTGAGGCTACTCACTTTTCAAGGCAACCGGTTCTCAACTCTCTAAAGCTATGTTCATTTAGAATCCGGAATAATAAAATCATCTGTATCGCGGTAAAGGATTGACGTACAAATAAGTTTAATACATCAAAACAAAGGTAATTCACTGTACTAGGAAAAAATATCAATACAAATCATTTCTCTTCGTTTCTAATGAAAATTCTCTCTTTCTTCTTTATTCTTCCCATCAAACGCTGCACTCCTCCGGAGTCAACTTCCTTGTCACATTTGTTCCACATTTTGGTAATCTGAGTCGCGTCCCGAGCCTTTTTTTCCTCTTTTCTTAAGCTTCCGCTTCTTAATCGCCCAAATTCTCTCGATGGGCCGGAACTGCGGGCAGTTGGGTGGATATATGTTTTTATCGATAAAATCTACGTTATTATCGCGATATCACTGGATGACTTCCCGGCTGTAGTGGTGATTCGCCAAATCTGGCCAAAATTTCACGGGGCCTTTCTGGGCTTTAATGAAAGTTAGTACGCGGTTTCTGAGGCATTCTTCCTTGTACAGCTTTGAGTCCATCGTCTTATTCCCCACGAACACTTTGGTCTTTGCTCCGCAGCTGCATATTTCTTGCCAAATCATCAGTTTTTTGAGAAATTTGTCCATAAAAGCAAACGTAAACTTCCATCCGGAACATCTCCTCGTGCCGTCGCCATGAAGAACTTTTGGCCAGGAAGCTGTCCGAAATCCATTTTGACGTAGGTTTCATCGTCGATTAGCAGGCATCCTTAATATTTCGTCAAAACCTGCTAGTACAATTTCCAATGTCGAGTTTCGGTGACGAAACTTTGCTTCAACGTTCTGTTTGGTTGCTTGCTGGCTCGATAAGAACGATATCCTGCTCGCAAACGAATTGTTCGAACGGGACTGCGAGCAGCAGCGTATTTTTGTGCGATTTCATTATCTGATAGTCTAGGGTTTTGGACTGACGGTTATCAACACCTTCTGGTTCAGCTTGCGGTCATATGTTCCACTACGACGCTTACCTTGAGGCACTCGATCCACGCTCTTTTGTTTCTTGAAACGTTTGGGTTGATTTGGCGATTTAACAACGTTTTTGCGATTTTTATTGTGTATTGTGCAATATTTGTTCTCTACTCTCGGCTTGGTGTGTAAGGCTGTAGGAAGAAATAAGTTAGTAAATGACGGTGAAAATTAGTTACCTTTCAATACATCGGGGATGCTATCTACCAAAATACCTGCTTAGCTTGAAATTACATTAGATCTTCTGTTCTCTTTCCGCATATTGACTTGATTTTCCGTTCCGTGGACTGTTATGTTCGTTCGTGACAGGATTTTCTATCCAGTTTCGCGGGTTTTATTTTGAATTCTTCAGCAAAACTTATTCTTGATGACGTAACGTGCATCAACTGCGTTTTTCCACAAAACTGTGTTGCTGTAATTATATCAGCATAATCGTCTCACCATAAAAGACCTTGGAACAAGTATTGTATCTAGGGTTACTAATCTCATTGTCATCTCATCACCTTTCAGTTCGTACAATTTGAAAACAAAAGATTGACACATAACTATCTGATTTCGAACTTTTTATTTATTGTTAATTTAATTTATTTTTATTTGTTGTTGAAAGTAATCAAACTTAATAACAAAAAGAATCAATTGATTTATAGATCAAACCTTTTGAGCTGCATTACCACTGATCTGACAACACTTGTGTGCTTCTTTCCAAGATGGTAAAAAAACTGATCAACCTGGAACCAGGTAGGGGAAGTTAAACTACCTCAAGGTTTTGCCAGTGACCAAGGTACTTAAGGCTATATTTTGTATCCATAATATGTCGACAAAACTAACATATAATTTTTTTCTTTCACCGCTCGTGAATTACCTTCGGAGTTTTGGCCTTTTCGAATTTCAATGTGAAAACCAAGTTGCAGCATTCTAATTTCATCCGTTTAAACAAATTGATCCACTATACATATGAACCTGTGCACTAACGTCGGAGGAAGTAAAATCCAGATACGTATTGAAGGCGTCCTATTTGTTCCGGAACTGGCGATAAATTTAATGTCTCTTCGGAGATTGGAAAATTCTGGCAATAAAAGCATTTTCTACAAAGAAAAGGTAGCAGTTGAAGACGAGGAAAAGTACTGGAGTTATGGCAGCAAATTTTTGATCACCTTATATGTTGAAGCTTATCAGAAACCAAATGGTCGATGGATTGGAGCTGAAGAATGCCGATGGAAAAAACATTGAAGATATTGTCTCTGAACCATGTCTGGCTGCGAATCAAACTCTAGAACCGTTTGAAACTCGGGACGGAAAACCTACGGTGCGTCTATTGGAGTTGGTGCTCAGTGACCTCTGTGACCCCTTATCGCCTGTATCATTGGATGGAAGAAAGTATTTGTTGCACATGATATCGTTTTCAACGAGAATCAATCAGCAATGAAAGAAGAAAATGAAGAGGATGGCTAGCTAATTTTGATACGGCACCAATTTGGCGATGGTGAGCTAGGATACAATAACCTGTTCACCAACCGGAAATACACCAGATTGTAGATCTCGTCTCACGAAGGCAGGTAGTAGAAGAACAAGACTTTTCCAGGAAGCGTTCAAGTACTGAAGAGGAGCAAGATAATACATGTATTGACGAAACGGATGAAGTTGTGAGTTCTGAAATCGTGTGCTTAAGAATTCGTCCAAGCAATATGGTTGATGATGTAGTTTGAGGAAGGAAATAATTTCTCATCACCATGGGGCTCTTGAAGTAGACAGCAATTTTTGTTTACTAGAACACAGTTGTGAAGAGAAAGTATTGATAGTTCCGTTAGCGCACGGCACGCTGTTAAAATTTAATAAAAGTAGTTTTTGAAATTGAGCGGAGGGCATTGTGAGGTAGTATTTCGAGCACGAACAAGCGCACAATTTTTTGCCAGTCATGGTGGTGGATTCGTTCCTGCCTTGACCTACTCCTCATGGGGATGCTTGGCAAAAGATGTGTGCTTGTTTCAAAATACTGCCTCTGCAATGCCTCCATCAATTTTCGAAAACTGCTTCTATTCAATTTTCACAGCCTGCCGTGCGCTAACGGAACCATCACGGAACCTCTTCACAATTTTGTTCTAGCAAAAACAAATTGCTGTCTTCTTCAAGAGCCCCAAAGCTTCCTGAATGAAAACTTAGCGGAGGAGTTTTACATGCAGCAACCTGTTGGCTTCGAGATAGGTGATCAAGTATGGAAGCTGAGTAAAGCAGTTGATCAATGAACAGAAGAATCAAGTCCAACTACAATACAAGCCCACCGAGAAGCAGACTGCCGATATAATGTCGAAGGGTCTTGCTGCACCTAGTTTTCGAAAGTTGCGTGAATTATTAGGATTAATTAATTGAGGCGGTTTGTTGAGAAACAATTAACAATTCAAGCATGTCTAGTCCTGTCATGAATGTATCCTAGAAATATAGTAAAACTCTCACTTCATCATCAACCACCGACCAATACAGGTGTTCAATTAGTTTGCACAGCTTGAACTATTAACTAATTGATAAGCTTATAAAATTGAGGGTAATTTACTTGACTCATTTAACATACGCTCTCATTATAATGTTTGAAATCTCGGCAAAAAAAAAAACAGTGTAACATTAAAGCAAAAAGGTGGCTTCGACTATTTGCAAAACCTAAGATCCCAAACAACAACTCGCAAGCACGGAATGGGAAGACCAGTCACAATTCTGGACTTTGGCAATCCAAGGTATATGTAAGTTTGAGATTTGGGCACCGTGAGAGGTTCGACGAAGATTATACGAAAGAGCTTCTAAGATGGAACGCGATTCGTTTTTTGTTCTTAACATGTATAATTTTGGTTTTTTCGCGGATCCAAAGACATCTTTCGAAAGAAGAACTAACAGGCTCCAATTTTGCTCAAGGAACTGATTATTTATAGTCATCAAAAAAAATTATGGTCTATTTTCGAAATCCATCGAAAATTGCAATTTCATAAACTGTATTGTTATATTTCAATTTATTGTTGATTCCATGGCATTTCCAAACATAAAAATTATCATTCATATATATTAAAACAAACAAAAAAATGTTTTCCATCTTACAAGCCTAACAGTGTTCCATCTTACAAACATGACGCCATGAACACAAAACAACAAAAAATTGTTTCTCTTTACGATTTGTTTGGAAATGCTTTTGGATCATAAAAATACACCAAAAATGCTAGCCAACACAAATGTTAACCTTTTAATATCGATGGGAAATTTCCACTTATTAAGCGCAAGGAACAATTGATATTTTAATTAAGCCAACATTTTTCAAAATTGAAACCTGGAAGAGCTAAATCGAATGAATGTATTCACTCCAAAAGCAACTGAAAATTGAAGAATAGTAAAAAAAATAGAGGTTAACACTTGTCAGCGCGATAGTGTTGTCGCTGTGGCGCTGTTCCATCTTACAAGCCGTTTCATTTTACAAGCCTTTCCTCTAAAAGTGACAATAAACTACGATACACAACATACGCTTTCCACTACATCTCATCGGAAAGCAGCGGTATTCTTAATTTTCTACGCATACTAGATCGCTCGCGCCACCGAACAAAATAACAACATAGCATCGACACAACCGTTCACTGACGATGCTCTAAGCAGACACGTTCCAGGTCTGCTGTAAACGATCTATATGGCTTAAAATACAGACTTCATGTAGATTACAAGGTTCGGTTATTAATTACCAAACTCACAAAAGCTGTTTTCGGTAGTTGATTTTGTACCAAATCACAGGTTCACAGAAAAAAAAAATGAACTTTAAAAGGCGCGTAAAATTTACCCTCGTTAATAGCAAAATTGTTTGCAATATTCCATGCTATAGACTACATCCCATGTTATCTGAATTAAATTTACAGGAAATATCCCATTAATGTCTGCCAAATTTAGCACTTCCTTTGTGTGCCTAACGCAGAAAATTACACGTTTCTTTAAAACTGTGTCTATTGACTTTTCTAAATTCTAAAATTTATAAATTCCGGTAAAGATCTTAACAAACTTTAGCAAATTAGATTACTGAGTGTACCGAGTTGGGTCTGCTGTTGAGATTTCGGTAAGAAATCGACACTGATTTTTCAGAAAGAGCCCAAGTCACATACGTAAACAATGCGAATTGACGCTCGTTAACCAATGAATTTACATGAAAAGCTGGATTTTTTTCAAATAATACTCAATACAAAAATACTTAATTTTGTTCTTTATTTTCTCTTTTTGCGCCCTTGTTGATAGGGGTCAAAATTATTGAGTGCTAATTTTACAAGTAAAATTTCTTCCATGTCTGATGGAAAAAAAAAAACGTCACGCCCTTTTACCAACATTAATTTGGGTACGCCCTTCAGAATATTCGCCGTTCGTCAAAATGACAATACAATTTCGCCCGTTGATTCAGTTAATTTCGCCTGTTTACCGAGCCCCACCATTCAAGAAAAATCTATTTTGCCTATGTTTCGAGACTTAATGTCAAGCATAGTTCTGTTTGGCCCTTTTACCCTCGGTTGATGAACGCGTGTATAGTGGATAGTAATCATCCAAAAATTCAATTATTTCTACTTAGAAAATAATCAAATTTTGTTCCCGGACAATAAATATCATAATCACACAGATGCTGCTGCTTTTGCTTTGGAACATGATCGTGCAAATAATTTGGCAATAATTGGGCCTTATTGGACAGTATTTATTGCAGCTATTAGCCATACAGTGCCATTTACTGTGATTGAAATGTATCAAAGCAATTTTTAGGCACTCAAAGAATAACAGTCCTTTTATAAGAGAGCCGAAACCAATTCTGACGGTGACTGCGTGCGATTCAGAGATATTTCCGTTTTTAAATATACCAATTATAAATACAAATTTAGAGACACAGAATTTTGCAAGTAAACCATCAACAAAGATTCGATAGATCCTGTTACTCTGCCTCCATCTATCATTTAGAACCGATCCCAATAGTACACAGAAAAAAATAATTAATTTTAACAAGCGTGTAAAATTTCGCTTCGTTTAATTCCAAGCCAAAGGAGGCGTAAACAATGTTTGCATACAACAATGTTTGCAATGTTTCATACAACAGGCTAGATTCAGGCGTTATCTGGCTTAAATTTACACTAAATATCCTTTAATTTTTAGCAAAATCTAGCATTCCCTTTATGTGCCTTAAGAAACGCAGAAAATTCAGTGTTTCTTTATATCTGTGTAGAAGAAAAGTTAGAAGACCTTTGAAAATTGTTGGAATTCGTTTCAAACTTCATTATTCATGCCCATTGGACACTGTTAACAAATTATTCCGAAAAAGCGAGGATGGCGTCAAAAAATGAAAACCCCGACCCCTTTGAAGCAGATATCACTGTAGAGAATGAATGTAGCGATTAATCCCAACAAAAACGGTTGTTTTCTTTCAGTGACATTTAAGTGGTACAACATTGTTGTTTATAGCTTAAATAGCCTCGTTTTTAACCATACAGATTTTCTGAAAACGTTATTCTTATGATGATGTATGTATGATATATGTACTACCACCCATTTCAGCATGGAAACTAAGTCCGACAGTAATGGGCTCTCTGTTAGACTTCATCAAGCTTTAATAACCACTGATTATCCTTATCATTCCAATATATGAAGGGTCGAAAATGGGTTGGGTGGATTGATAGGCAACATCACTTATACGTATCCAAAGTAATATAAAGAATCTCCTTCCAACAGCAAGATTGAACAATTCGTCATAAGAGCGAGCTATCCAACATGAGGATGCCCCAACGGGCGGGAAGAAGAGCCTTGATGTGATATTTTCACAATGGAACTGACTCTAAGCTTCGAGTCTTGACCAAAAATCCCTACTGAGCCCTTGCGTCACGACAAGCCTCCCAGTTCAGCGCAAGGGCTGAAAACGATATTTTTATAAATACAAACGCAACTGTTATTCAAACATATTATAAGGCCTCTCAGCGAATACTCTATCCTGATCTCCTGACCAACTGAGTGACCAAATCAATCTATCACATCCACAACTGAGTTTTGCGTTCTTGAGCCTATCCCAAAATCTTGCTCGGCGCCATTAGCTTAAGTAGCTCCTCCTCCAGGTTCAAGAAGACAGTTATGCGCCTCTGAATTGCCCCTGATGAATTAATCAGCTTTCGGGCGATGTTACACAAGTACGACTTGCCAAACCGATCCAAAGAGCAGATAGCCTGTACGCTCTCCGACAGTTTGGATTGTTTCACTTCCTGGAATTGACATTATTTCGACATGGAGTTTTCATAAGCGCCAATGTCGCAAACGGAAACAAAGACTTCTTCCGCAAATTTCTTGAAAATGCAAACTCGTTCAAGTAAATTACCACTTCTATTGTAAAGGGGAACTCCTCTTCTGTACAGTCATCGTGAAAATTTACTATGATTATGTTAGCATTCTCGAGAAATTTGCGGAAGAAGCCATTGTTTACGTTTGCGATAGTGGCCCTTATGAAAACTCCATGTTGATTTTTCTGTTGGAAATAAATCTGATTACAGTCGTCAAATTGCTTTTCTATAACTAAATTGCTCTTACCTTATTCGTGTTGATATTTATTATGGGATCCTTTAGATACTTGTTAATGGCGTCCTCAAAACAAGTCTTTTTGATGGCTATGCATCCTAAATTCGTCAGATCACTTCATTTTAACACAGAGATCCACTGATTCAAATTATAAATTTAATTAATGTAGCAATATTCTTACGAGTATGCAATAGTATGATATTGACAAAATTAATCAAAATCAGACGTAAACAATTGAGCGAAAATAAAACGAACTGCGAGATATTTTGGGCGAAATTAACTTGTCAACGGAGAACAGGGCGAATTTCTGAAGGGCGAAATCAAGCCCCTCAAAAAAGTGAGCGCATGACATCAGGGTTGAAATAATTGAGACAAAACAAAGAAATTTTTATTTATGCCTATATGGACTCGTGTTTAATATCTGGTTACTTTATTCGTTTGTTTGTCAAATTGTCCTTGGACATTTTCTGAGTCTTCATGTCGAAGACTAATTCTACATTCTTCGTTTAAAACATCTATCCTACCGAATATCCTAACCACTGCCGCTTCTGCCCCGGACAGCTTCTGGTTTTTGGCTTCACACATCACCACCCGTACCAAGAGCCATCCCCTCGAGCTGCACTCTGCTACGCATACAGAAGCTATTTTAAAAAACAGACCAAAACCACCGGAAAGAAATGTACTTAAAACAGAGAAAGAGACTTCATTATCCCTTTCTTCGCCTGGATGATGAAGAAATAGTCACTTTTCAAGAAGATGTGTCCTGCACACACACACACACGCGCGCTCTCATTTTTTTTTCTCCGGGGACGTCCGGCTCCGGATCTGGACCTGGCTACTCGGTCGGAGGGAGTTAATATTTTTCCCCGCCCTGCGCCTTTCCGTCCGGCGGTCCGAGGTGGACCGGTTCAATGCGGTTCTTCGTTCTCCCTCTCGACACCATCATTATTTTCCATTCCTGAAAACCGACGACGATGAGAAGCTGCTACTACTTGAGAATGGATGAGAGGGAGAGAAGAAAAAATGAAGAAGAAAAGAACCTCAAGTGGGTCGCATCCGGTACGGTGCGTTGCGGTTTGGGTGGGTGGCTGCTCCGGACGAACATCTTCATACCGTTCGGTTGGTCCAATGTGGCTGAAAACGACGACTACGACGGCGATGATGATGATGATGATGATGATGATAGTGATGTGGCTTTTTTCTTTAATTTTTTATGGGGTTTTATAATGAGGGTTTTGTCTTGAGGGGTACCCCTCCCCCCCAGGTCAGTGCCTTACTTCCGATCGACCGAGACTGGAAGAGGTGAGTGCGGATTTTTCTGGCTCTCGTTGACTGCGGTTTAGTTTCGTTATGAATGGGGCACTCAAGAGTCAGGTTCGGGCAAGTTTTGGAGGGGGGGGGGGGGGGTGTGGAAGTGATGGGAGGGAATCTCGACCAAAGAAATATTCTGCTGCCTTCCCGCCTCTTTAATGTTCCGGTTATTCTTCTTCCGAGCCGGTCAGGTTGTGAGTGGAAGAAAGAAAGTGATTAAGACTTTTGCTACAATATGTGCTCTGCAAGTGCGGGGATCAGAGCTTCTGCTTTTCAAACTGAAAAGATAGAATGTTTGATCTTAGCTGGAAGTGTGATTTTTCTTCTGCAGGGTTCTTATGATAGTTGACCACTGAATTATTGTTGTTATTAATGGTGTTTTTTTCTTTCTTTTCTATCTATTTCTAGGTAAGTACGGCTGGATGCAACCCACGCTTTTCGGAAGATCTGGTATGACTCTGGAATTTCCATTTACTGATCCGTTTGAATTTCAATCAAAGCCACAAAATGTAGATTCTTTGCGATAAAAATCATTATTATCAACCGCACTCACAGTGCCGAAGATGGATGATCTCTCTACATCCAAACTGTTGAATATTCATATCAGCCCAGCCCGGCGTCTGGTGCAAAGAGACAAAACACATATTTTTCCAAACAGCTCCAGTGTCTACTCTCGTTGTTTTTAATAAAAACAGTTCATCCTAGCTCTCTGTCACACACGACCGCACGGAGGACACATCCAAGCATGCCTACATGTTTATCGTTTTACTGAAGCTCATAAACTCATGAGGCTTGGCAAAGCCTTCTACGAGTGGAAAATGATATAAAATTATGAATAAGCTATAATCATAAAAACAATCATCATTGTCCCACTGGCACCCATCCTCATATCGGGACCGACATTGGTCAAAGTCCAGAAAAATAATTCGACGTGTGAAGTAAAACAAAAAAAAATGAACTTTATCAGCGACTGTCCAGCACTCAATGTCCATCGCCGGAGAAGAAGAAGAAAAAAAAACCACCCCAAAAACTACTGCAAAACTTTTCACAACCCCAATCATCATCGCCCGAGCAGCTCCAAATGCGGTACTACTATTTGCTATAAACTGCGGCTATGACCTACCCCCGAAGGGAAACTAAAATAAAGTCAGTCGGAGGAAAATTTGCGTGGTTGACTTTTTTTTTTTTTGGTTTGTGCTAAAATTGAGGACTCCAACTCCAACAGAGTAGTTGTGTAGGATTTTATTGCGTTTGGGAAGCAAGTAGCTCGGTTTTCAGGCTAATCCTGCATCCTCGCCGTTGTCACGTTCAAATGTTCGAGTGGAGGCAGCAGGCGTTGGTTTGCGTTTTTTTTTCTGCAGTAGGTGGCCAATAAAAATTTAGACGTCCAGCAGCTGAGAGGACTCCGGGAACAGTGATGTGACAGTGCAAGTCCAGTTGGAGTTGAAATGTGCGAAAAAAGTAGAGGTTTGGATTATTGCAATGTCGGAAAAGCTTTCCGTTGTAGTCTGTTGGAATAATTTAAGGTTTTTTTTTCAATCCACATTTCATGAAATAAATGTCATCCAATCGAGGCAACTGTCAGAGGAGGGTTGTGCGGGACATCTTTAGTTAGTGGTACGGATGCACTGTTTAAACCAGGGACCTGATGGGCAGCCATTTACCTGCAGCCAACATCTTCAACATCCTAACGTCAAAAGATTCACTGCTCGTAAACAATACTGGCGTTGGTTTCAGGCATGTTTATAAATATATATCGATATTACGGGAAATAAAACATTGGATAAGTGCAATTTAATAAACAAAATTAGGCAGTATGATTACTTGTTGGCAATCAATTAGAGCAAGTGCGAAAACCAATTGTGGGCGATCGCAATGAAAATCCGGATCTGTCAGTAAAAATACTTGCAAAAAAGCTTGGTTTTCCTACAAGCATTGTCCATATAGTTCTTAAATCTTTCGATACACGTTTGAGCGGTACAAAAATGGATCTCAGGAATCACCAGAAAGACGCGAAAGTGAAGTAAATATTGCAGAAGAGACCAGATCTTTCGGTACGTACTGTGGCTAGAAAAAATAGAAATGTCCCCAACTTTCGTGCATGCTTCTTAGCACCGGCAAGGTATGAAGTCGTCTAAGGTGAAAACTGTACGGAAATTTAAAGGAACGGCGTAGAAGAGCATTTCAGGATGAAGAAAAAATCCAAATTTTCCCAAAAATATTTGGTTTGGCAGGCAATATGCAGCTGTGTTCGATTAGGCTAGAGCTTCATCACTACCGGAACGGTAAACAAGGAAATATAACGTAAAGAATGCCTAAAGAAGCGATTGTTACCATTCCTACGCAGCCATGACGTTCCTTCGCTATTCTGGCCTAATTTAGAATCTTGTCACTATGCCAATGATTATTTGGAATGGTATAAAGAGAATGGAGGACATGTTTTACCGAAAGAGGCAAATTCACCTAACTGCCCGGAGTTGCGACCCATCGAGCGGTATTGGGCTCTCGTGAAGAGAGAGCTCTCTCAATATAAACAACAAGCTACAAATATAGAAAAAAAATCTTGGAAAAAAGCAGCTAAATCGGTTGCAGAGATGTCTGCACAAACCCTTATGGCTGGAGTAAACTCAAATTTTGGTTTCTTCATGTAGCCTAATTAAGTAACTGTTATTAGTTTTAAATTGATTGATAATGCACAATTAAATGATTAAAAATGTATCTCGAATTTAACTAACAGCAAATTTGTCACGAACAAGCCTCAGGCTATTGTGATTTTGCACATGCCTGTGAAACAGTAACTTTATGGAAATATTCTGCATCGTAAATTCTCATGTGAGGTTAGCATAACAATTGGGTTATCTTTGTTTTGGAGCTCGTGTCCAAATAATATTCCTTTCGGATATACCTTTCAATGGAAAACAAAGTGACTTCAATATGTCTCGAAATTTAAATTAAAAAAAAACCATGAAAAATATTTTATAACGAATTATAATTGGTTATTCGGTGGTCACAGAATTACCTGCAGACTACCTGCAGAAATTCCTGACGAACTTCAGAAGCACCTTTTTGGGGAGCTCCAGAAATTATGTCTGTTTAAACTGCTTCTGATATGAGTTTAGCTTCTGAATTTCATCCTGAAGAAGCACCAAGAATTTCTGTCGGAGAATCTTAAGGAATGCATTCTGGAGAAACTCCTGGAATTCCATCACGAGGAATTTCCAGGAATTCTTCCTAAAAAACTCTAGGCAGTCTTCCTAGAGAAACTTCAGGAATTCATCTTGAAGAAAACTAATGAGATCCTTCAGAAAGAACTCCACAAAATCCATTTAGGAATTCCGCTGAAGAAAATAGGTTTTTTTAAGAGGAATATCTGGAGTTTCAGCAAGGAAAATTTTTTGAACTCCTGCGAAAACTTGGAGGAACTCCAAAAACAATTTCTGGAAGAATTCCTGGAAAAAATCAGGAGGAAATCTAGGAGCAATTCCTGAATGTACTTCTGGAGAAATATTAGGCGGAATTCCTAAAAACTTCTGATGAAATCTCCCAAAGGGTTTCTAGTGGAATTCCCGGAAGAAATTTTTCCACGAGAGAAAGAAAATTTCCCACTATCAGAGGATATGCTGGAATAACCCCAAAAGTTGGAGAACTTCTCATTGAGACTTGGAGGAGTTCACAGAGAAGGTATTTCTCGAAGTGTTTCTGAAGCTATTTGCAGAATAATTCCTGAACACATTTCTCGAACAATTCATGGAAGAATTTATAGTACCCATTTCTGGAAACGAGTCTGGAAACAAAATCTTGAATATATGTCTAATCAAACCTAACGCCAATCACTACGTAACATTATGACACTTCAAAAACCATAACAAATGCCTCAACGCTGAAGGTGTATTGTGGCGGCAAACGCGCCAAGTGCGTCGAAAGCGCGTTTTAAGACAAACGCAACGCAAACCTACAGGAAATGATATAACTGGAATCCATTCTCAACTGGCCAGTTAACAAATGATTCAAAATTTCGATGGCATAGGCACAACTGTTGAAATATCGGTAGGATCCGCATTGATTGTTCAACCAAAGTTGTTAAAACAGTTTTGCCGTAGAGGTGATTCAAATAAACTGCGCAGATCATAAAACAAGCGGCTACGTGATAAACTGACTAGTATGTCAGATCATTTCAATTAGCTGCAGGAGAAACTTTCTATATGTTTCCAATTTCAAAACATTTTCATTTAATAAGTGTACTTTACGCAATAAAAACATTATGAGTAATAATTTCATTCCATAATGGGGGTAACATAAAAACAAGCTGTTAAGAGGATCAGCATGCAACACCTTACCGTGTTTATCTCTGAAATTTGAAAGTAAACAAGGACGAGAAAAACAGTACCGGTAAAATTAGACATTGTGTTTTGAAAACCTCCAATTGAAAATTGATTTCCATTGATGTAGTCTTAAGGAAGTGTAATACAGAAACTTCACATCGCTAGAACCGTTCTATGCTATTGGCGGCATTTGAGCACGATCAAGCACGCACGTTTTTGCCAGTTAAGGTGGCGGATCCGTTCCTGCATTGATCTACCCCGCATGGGGATGTATGACGAAAATTTGTGTGCTTGCTTCGAAATACTGCTTCACAAAATTGCCTCCGCTCAATTTCAAACTACGTCTCAGAGCTTAAAAATATCATATTCAATTCTCAAATTGCACCCTGACTGAGTCAAAATATTAGTCATCACGCACTGTTCCTAGCGAACATGAAGTAAACGCAAATTTGCCTTCATGAATCTCTTGTGCAAGATGAGTCAACGATTTGTGTTGCTTTACTTTGATGATTCATTCATTCTGAAAGCAGTGAATCAATGAAGTGCAAACAACTCATTCAATTTCAACGTTCTACGTGAAGATGAAAGAACAGTCATTCGGAGAATCAATGAAGAAAAACCAAACTTCGATCGATCTGCAAATGCCTTTTCTCGAACAAATGCCCCACAAACTCTGTAGCGATTTCGGCCATTTGGCCTTTTGGCTTCCTTTGCTTTCAACCATGTTCGGGAATACTTGAAATCTTGTTGCAAAAAAAAATCACTCACGAACGCGAAAATGATTGACTGGTTACAAGAACATTCAGTCAAGCAACCAAAATCTCTTGAGGCTTGAATAGCCGTGTGCTTTGCTGTGGTGTGAATGAGTTGTGTGAAACACGAGGACACCGGAATGACTGAACATAGCAAAATAGTAAACACGAATATATTGCGTGACTGATAGAACGAAATGAAGAGAGCGAAAATTGTACCTACTGAATATTTTTTTTACTCATCGTTCACGATGGGTGTCAATTTTTTCGAGCTCTGCTACGTCTATTCAATTTCATAACCTGTCGGGCGCTATTGGACCAATCGATATTTTCTCTTCACATCTTTGGTTCTAGCAGAAATTGCTGTTCACTACTGGGATCTCATGATGATGGGAAATGTTTCCAATTACAAATCAGTTACAATCAGGTTCAATTAATGCCATATAATTTTCAATTTCCTAACTAGCACAAATTACATGTAGCATTTTTTGATGGATAACACAGAGCTTAATGAGCTGAGATAATGCCAAAAAGGTCAGCCTTATAGCCTACCTTACTCTGAATATTAATTTCAGTTTATATTACGAAACCCAAAGTAGAACTAACAAATCTATACGTTTTTTTGTGCAACGAAACTGGTTGGTACTATTTATGAAGCTACCTTCGTAATAAACGGCACTCATGTCAAGCATTAGAACACGACACTGAAGAAGTCTGCATTTTCTTCCTTTGCTTTCTGGACAATGCATGTTCTAAAATATCCCATAAATCTCTATAGAATGCAATCACAGCCTTATACAGGTCATTTTTACAAAATAAACTTTGCCATTCGATGCAATTCAATTCTCGTTTAATTTTTCTGTAGTTTGATATACTAAAATCAAGTTTTTCCGTAGTTTGCTTTACTAAAATCGAAGTATGATTCCGAAAAACTATTATCTAGTATTGTGAATTTACCATGTACGAATATAGGGTATACAATAACAGTGTGAAGCATTGAATTTTTCCAAAATGGAGCTGGTGATTTAGATACGCAAAAGTCATCGGTCATATTTAAGAAAAGTAAATCCAAATAGCAGTTACTTTGATTTTGTACGTGACACTCGATTCAGCCCCACTTCTGCACTTATATCAAAAGAGAATTATTTACGTCATCTAACATAAAATCTGCAGTTCGTTGATGAAAGCCCTTATATATATATATGAACATTTGCATCAGGCTCAAAATTAGCAATTATTCTATCAGTGAGTTAAAAAAATAATTCGAATCACTCTTTTATACATATTCTGGGAAGAAATAAACTGCTACAAAAATATTAATCTGATCATCGATGCTAAATTTAACTCAAACATGGTCAAACTCCATAGAGGCCACTTGTTGCCATTAGGTTGAGATAACATAAATATGACTTGCTAAGTCATAATCAAGTTACTACAACTAATTATGATCGTAGTGTGCTACTTGGGAACTTAGAAGACGAGTCGACCGTCACTTTGCTCGACAGGTTTGATTTGCTATTACAGTTGTCGAGGTCTACGAAATTTTGCTGAGCAGGTCGACTCAGTAGGCCATTCGAAAA
Organism: Aedes japonicus; assembly: GCA_034211315.2. Lineage (NCBI taxonomy): Eukaryota > Metazoa > Arthropoda > Insecta > Diptera > Culicidae > Aedes > Aedes japonicus. The sequence goes on from JASCZW010000575.1 coordinate 85,401, forward strand.
CGGGTGATTCATCTGTCACATTCTGAGTAAATTTGTTTTGATTTTCGATTTTCGTTTAAAAGTGATAACTGGCTGAGAGGAATTAACAGATAAACTATTATCCTCTAGCGAAAAGTGTCCTCTCCTCATAGGAAGACAAATTACCGTCTGATGAAAATGAAGGTGGACATCGCCAAACGCTTTTGTGGAGTTGGAGCCAGCAAAACTAATGTGAAGGAAAAGTGGGCGGAAATTGGCCAAGAGCTCGATTCACTAGGACCACCAATGCGGATCTAGAATCAGAATGACAAACAGTAAGTGTTACAACGATACTTGATATTGTTGTTGATTGTTGTTTTTACAACTCTGGACCGACGAAACTGGTGGATGCAAGACTTGAACGAAATGAAATATTGAGAGTCAATATAAGGCAAAGAAGATTGAGAACAACCTAGAAAAGGGAAAGGGAATAACTTATACTTGAGTTTGAATAGAAAGAAATTGAATTGAAAAATTGAGAGTTAGATTTGAAGGGGATAATCGAAGAACTAATTTGAAACTTTGAAAAGAACTTACCTACCTCTTTTCTATTTATTAAAAGTGTGGTATGAAGGATAAATTTGTATCGCCTCGCATTACAACCGATTACAACCGATTTGCCGTTTTTGAACTTTACAAATAAGAAAGTAATACGAATACACCAACCGTATGCTATTATATATGACTCATCTAACACTGTTGCTGATAAAAGCCACATGGTTAGGTTTATTATATTGCTTCTAATGGTGTTTCCTAAGTGGGCCCTCCGCGTATTATCTCGAATATACATGCTTGTCATCATCGTTCTGATACCCTGATCATAACATAACACCTTCTCGAAAATAGTGAAATTACATTCAGTTATTAGAAAATGAGTAAACTAGGTATTTTGGTTATTCATTCCATAAAACAAATGAATAAATAAAAAATATAAATTGCCACGAAAATGAAAAGTCTACTTAAACTCTTTTCCCTTCGATTTAAAGCAAGAAGTCTAAAAGTGAATTGTGGCATAACCCGCCAGTATCACACCTTATGTAAGTGCCTTTTTATAAACTTTCTACGACGTGGCAGTGAAAAAAATGACTAGAATTTATAATATTTTCACTACTGGTCAAATTCTTGGTCTAACCTGCATGTTTTTAGCACGGAAGGGATGCCTTTAATTCAAGAGACTATTAAAGCAAAGCTAACCGATATAGCGAAGAATTGTTCTATGACTTCAAGGCTACTCCCTAAGCGGACCATCCGCGTCCTACTCTTTTCATAAAACCTTGGCCTCTAATTCTTTGTCACCATCTGTCATAATGAAGTTTACAGAAGCAGATAATTTCTCATCTCCAAACGAGCGGAGGGCATTTGAACGGTAGTATCCGATCAGGCGCATAACCCTTTGCCATACTACCCCATGCGGGGTAGGCCAATTTCAAAGCCTGCCGTTGCCCTATACGGAACTATCAATACAGTTTCTCTTCATGTCTATCCGTTCTAGCAATAAATTACTGTCCACTCCTAGCGCTTGGTATGGTGATGAGAAATTATCTGCTTCTGCAAACTTCATCAAAGATCGTTACTTCCGCGCATGGGAGAATACAAAAAATAACAATCAAAGAATCTGTCATAAGTTACACTTTACGATGACCTTTGTTCAGTTCAAAAGATCTGATCCCTAGCTAAATAATATGTTGTTAGAGATTGTGCTTTGATCACGGCTGTCGAATAGACCCCACATTTCAATTCTAATATATATTTGAATTGTCTGCACCTGAAATATCAGGACTTATTATTAGTTGCTTACAATCATGACCAAAACACTCACCCATTTCGATAATTCAACGAACAATAAGATTATAAATGATACCAACTGTATAGGTATATTTGATGTTTAATCAATGCCAATTAGAGAATAAGCAACTATGAAAAAAACTGTCAAGCAAATGAAAAGGACACTTTTTGTCATTTCCCTAAATTATTTGATATCAGGTATTTGTAGGTTGTTCGTAGCTTTGCCTAAAAGTGAATTGTAGCTAAGCCCGCCAGTATCACACCTTCTTCAGTGCCTTCAAATATACGTACTACGACGTGGCAATTTAAAGGAAGCAGAGTGTGATATTATAACTACTGATCATGTTTTTGGTCTCCCATGCTGGCCTTTTGCATGGGATTAGCCCTCTCACCTACGAATAGGTGACAACCATGATCTTCGAGAGGGAAGTTCTACAATAATGTAGAAAGTTGAGTACAATATTCGTTAGTATAAATAAATAAAATGCTTTGCTCTTATGAGAAGAATCTGAGAGAACTTTTCATAGGATTTGTTTGCATGTCATATTTTCTATAAAATTTTAGTAGGATGATAAATCTACCAAGACCTTCTGTAAGCTTGCTGAAAATCATGGTAACTCCCTTGAAAATTTATGGAATTCCCGAATGGTTCAGAATGGAATATTCTAGAGAGGTTCTTTCCAGAAGATCAGAAGAAAAATAACCCCTGAATGAAAACTTCTCCGAAGGTCAGAAAGGGACTTTCTCTAAGTAGATGGGGCAATTCTGTGTAGTTCCATCAAGAATATCTCATAAATTCAAGAACAAACGTCCAAGTTCAAGGGCATACATCCCAGAAACAATCAGGAATCAATTTCCTTGAAGTTAAGGATGAAACTAACCTGCTTAATTTAGTTCAGAAGAGAACCCCCATAAGGTTTGAAAAGATTTTCCTCGATGCTCAGGGTAGGACTTATAAGAAGTTCAGAGAGAAAATTCCCTTCTCAGACTTCTCCGTAAGTCTGGACGGAACTATTCTGAGCTTTCGTAGTGAATTTTCAACAAATTCAGGAGTGACTGCTCAGAATTATATGACAAAAGTTTCCAAAACCTCAGGGAGCAACTTTCTAGAAGTTTATCCGGGAGTTTCGCAGAAGATCAGGATAAAATTTCCCTGAAATTCAAGAGATAATCATTGAAGAACTGAAGAAACAGCCTAAACAAACTTCATTCATATGACCGGTATCATATTCATTGCCCACGACGCCATGTTGAAATATAGTAAACAACTCCACCATCTCTTCAACCGTTCGCATCATACCTTGAGCTAAGACACTAACTCATATATAAATTACAATTCGTCGGTATCCATCTCACCTCGTTTGAAAGATTCAGGCGATCGATTCAATAACCTTCTGCGGCATGTCGGTTCGCCGGTAAAGAAAAAACTAATTTAGGATTTCAGAGAAGTGAAGGAAAGAAGCTTTTAGAAGTTTAGACAACTATCAAAGAAGTTTTTGAGAATGCTTTCAAAGTTCAGAAAAATCTACAAAAACATAAATATTCCTCAATTAAGGAAAAATCCCACTTGGGGTACCAAAGCTCAGAAAAAAGATCGGAGAGTTACCACAACATAGTGATAGTTGACAACTTACACTATGTGAATCTTAATTAGATTTGGTTTAAGGACATAATATCAAGATGTTAGGGATCAGGAAGTGTAAGTTTGAGATTCTTCATACTAATTCCCATACAAACTTTGAATAGCGTGTGCAAAGCCAAATTAAAACCAAATGTGTTCAAATTTTTTGAGGACTATCAGGACCCAAATTGGCGTCGATTAAGCTTAGGGGAGCAAACATTTCGAAATTTGCATCAGCCTAATAAACATTAATGTAATTGACAAAAAAAGCGTGAAAATTGTTAATACTTATCCTGCGGATGACAAAAATCACAACTAACGTGATGGAAGTCCTGAACTATTGCATGGTGTAATAATTCAATGACATTTTGAAATCTTCCAGCAGTACAGTTGACAGCCAAGTTCGATTGCCGACTCGATCAGATTCAGTCGGATTTTGATGTGTGCAATTTTGCTCCTCGACTCAACTTCAGTAATTTACCCCAAAGTCAACACTGACAGCTATTAAAACACCACCACCACATTCTTTGTTGGATAATAGTATATCACGATCACTCTTGAATACCTAAAAGTGGTCTACAAAGACTTCTAGGTTGTTTATGCTCGCATCCTAGTTTGTTTCAGTTCCTAAAACTACATGATTACTACACGTCTCAAGTTGTTTATAAATTTCATTCAACCTAAGAGCACTTTCATACTATTAATATATTGACAGTGAACTCCTGGCTTTAATAACAACTGTTAATACTTATGACCAGGTCGCTCACACGTACGAATACCAACAACAGATGAAACAATTATCACCTCTTGATGTGTTTGTGTACGTGAACAAGCAGAAAAATCTCGAAAAAAATATATTTGTTGAGTATGCAATGATGATCAAGATACATTATTTTTTGTTCCAACATTGAAAAGTTATGACAAAGTCTTTATCATTCATGCGTTTGCGAAGTTTTCACTGGTTAAGAGAAGACCCTGTTTATACCATATGGCTGTTAAATTGATGCATACGTTCTACGCCGTTCTAATTGAATAGACAATCTCGTGCCCCGAAAACCGAGTTTGTCACAGCCAAAATTCTCAACGATCCCACCCATCGCTCCAATTTAAATCCACAGCCGTTCATCTTTTCAATAAGGAAATTGATTTCCACCGGTTCAAGATCAATCCCATTTCAGCCCCCACCCCCCACGCCCCGTGCAAATAGGAAGAGTATCCATTCCGCCGCAAGTGAACCGCCTCGTGCGCGCACTCTGCAAAATTGCTACTCGCTGAAGAAGGCGTAACAATCCGGAAATGAGAGAAGGATGGAAACTTAATCGTGCAAATATACATCACATGGTTTCACCATATGCAGTCCCAATAGTTCTTCCCGTTCCACCAACCGACCGCAGAGCTGCCCCCCCCCGTAGAGAGAAAGAAATGAATTGCTTTATTATACGGTGATTAAACGCAGTCATGCAATCAAGTATGATTCCTTTATGGCATATTCGAATGTCAAACTTTGTGTGCACGCCTGGTGCCTGGTGCCTGGCTCTATCCTTCCAGGTATGGGACTCGATTCGTTCTTGTTTCAACAACGTTTCAACCGATCCATTCCCATCTTCCGTCCGGGTGAAAGGCAAACGGGAGGTAAGCTTAAAAATTTCAAATTATTTCTCATTTTCCACACGTACAACATACTGTACTCCCAGTGTTCACCTGGCAAGCGGAGGAGCACTTTCTGAGCTTCCAGAAGAAACGAAAGGCTTCATTTTCAGTAGCAGACAAAAAAATGGAATACGATGAGGACGAACCGGACTAATGCACACACACACTCACACATACACGTTCACTCACTCGAACTCACTCTCGAAGCGAGCATCGAAATCTACATATGTGCAAATATTTTCCGAGTGATTTGCTTTCGTCGAGAGCCTTCAGACACATTGGATAGCTACTCTTCACCCGCCCTTCTCAACTCGGATCGGTTGTTGCTGGTTTTTCCATCATTGGACTTTGGAAATCCGAGGCAGCATAGCACCATTTCAGTATTTATGAGTCGGCACATGGCTCGAAAGACGACGGACTTTTCGCTGCACACCCGCTTGGGCTTGGCATGTGGAAGACCAGGAAATGAGTTTGACTGACTTTGCATAAAAGTGTGTTGTAGCAGTTTCAGTAGTAGGAAAGGTGTTCCTCGCCGGATCACTCTTCCGAGGTAGTCATTTAGAAGGAATTCCAGAACCACTCCTCCTAATCAAATCACTGTCAACAGTCACTCGTGCTAGGCCAGGAGAAATTCCAAACTGCCACGTGAACCGAAAAATCGATCAAAATTCCAGTCATTCGACGAGGTTCACACTGTTCGAATTAATGGCTGTAAAACCAACAACCATTTTGGAAATCAATAAGTAATCTTCACGTATTAGTTGCGTTGATTGCCATTCCAACGAGAATCGAAATTGAAACGCTCCACACAATTCACAGCTGCCCAATTAGGCCTAGCAAGGCCACAAATTGAAACGAACGCCATAGCTCATTTCTCCTCCCGCTTCACGGATATTAATAGTTTCCAATGTTATTGCCAACACTCGCACACAACACTATTCAAACACGCCATAGTTGAACGCGCTTTCGAATCCTCATCAACTTTGAGAAAAATGCCGGCTGGATTTCGACGAACGAACCAACCGACCAACCAACCAACGCCGGCTGCCAGCCAGAGACCAGACATCAGTTACTTCTGCTCATTCCGCTTCCCTTGTTCCGGTGGATTTTGAAACACGACAGGACTTCCCGATGGTGCTTCAAAATCTATAATATAACGGAGGGGGAATGAGGCGAGCCAGTTAGAGCCGGGTCGAGGCTTGCCGATCGTACCATTGAGCCCTCGCCCCGGAAAAGGAGAATGAGGATTTGGAATAGTTGCGAAGGGAGACGGCCGTGTGCAGCCGTGAATGTGTCAGGTAGAATCGGTTCGAAACTATGACACTAGCCAGAGGGCGGTAGAGTTACCATCGGTTGGAAGTCGAATTGTTCAGGATGGCAGTGTTGTGGATCTGTTGAATGAATGTTGCTTTCTTGGTTCAGCACAATTTAACAATTTAACACTACAACAATTGAACAATTAAGCTAAAACTGTTCAAATTGTTTTTATGAAAGATTAATAATTTGATGTTTCATAAAAACAACTTGAATATTACTTTTAAATCTAAATGATAATTTTACGATTAAAATATAAAAAAACATGTAATAAAAAATTCAATGGAGTTGTTATTGGAGTGAATAGCAAAACAAAAAAAATAATTAAAAAAAAACTACAGCAACTGGAAGTTAAAACCGAAATGAAGAATATATAAGAGTTCAAAATAAGAATATAGAAATGTAATATAAAACACCAATAATACATCTGAAAAAATAATAATACGAATCAATTCAAACATGAACCGGGAACCCTGAATTTCAACGTGTCAAAATGTGTTCTAACGACTAATAAAATTCATTTTCAATTCGCAAACTGGTTAAAAAACCGTACAAAAAAAAACACACAAAGAAAGAAATCTGAAATAAGAGAAAAAAAAATAATGAAAGTGAAAACGAAAATTTGTAATTGAGGAAACAGAAATTTAGTAATAATATTGGTTTTAATACATAAGAAATAAGGTTATTAAGAAGAAAAATAAATCCTAACAGCAAGTATTCACAGAATAATGATATAAAATTTAAAATCAACAAAATACACCCCGAAAGATCTAAATATCTTGAATGAAGATCAATAAAATAATATTATGTATTGACATCAAAACGTGAAAAAATAACATCACAAATTAACACAAAGCATTGAAAATTTATAAAGAAAGCGAATAAAACATAAAAAGTTTAAAATTCGTTGAAAGAATAATTGAGTAAATTTAAACAAACATTTAAACATTTTATAAAAGAAATATTAATTTTAAAGTTTAAACATCAACTTTAAAAATCAAAATTATAATGTGAATGGAATAGACAAAAATTTTTAGAGTGTTCACCTAGATTAAACACTTGGAACAAATGTTTATACAAAAATAGCGAAGAATCAAATGAATTATAAACAGATATAAAATAGAAAGGGTAAGCAGAACTTCAAAAAACACAAAAAGACTAATGAATTGAGATTAAACCATTTGTCACTAATTTTCAGTAAAAAGTCGAAATTAAAGTTAAAAAAATAATTCGGTATTGGAACATGTGCCATAAACAAATCGTGCTTAAATAGTGTCATAGGCGAACTTATGTGTCAGAACAAAGTAAATTGATTTCCGATACGAAAATAGAAACCTAAGCAACAATGTATCAATATAACTTAAAGTAAGATAGGTTCAAGAAGTTCAAGACGTTAAATCTAAAATATAAATTTAAAATTCGGCAAAGTTAATTTTTGATTCTTTACATGATATCTATATGACTAAGAGAATCAATGGTTTAAAACATAAAATTAAGCTTTAATTTGTTCAATAAAAAATAAATTAAACAAACGATAAAAAATTAAAAAAGTGTTCTTAGAATCTATCAAAATTAAAAATGCAATTTGTTTAAGACAAATCGAAATTAATGAAACAAAATATTCAACAAGAACTTTATAAAAATGAACTAAGATTATGAAAATCTAGAATATGAAGGTGAATGAAATAAAACTTGTTTGTTCGTCCACACTTCACTTCAAGACAAAAAATGAATTTTTTGACAAACTTACCTAAGGGTTTCGAAATTCCATTAAAAAATGGATTAAGATAAGAAATGGTTTATCAGAATAATAGTGCAAAATTAAAAAGTTAAAACAAGAATGTGCAGAAGTAAACGAAAAATTTGAAATAAGAGTTGGCCCTCATAAAAAAATCTAAGAAATAAAAAACAGATAGCAGGAGAAAAACAGATACAAAAAAAAACAAAGAAATGCAAACATGAAACGTGCGCAGTATATGTTTAAAAATTTGGAGTAAAATTGAAAGAATTTAAATAAAAGCATTATTTACCGACAAAAGAAAACTAATTCAATAACTTAACACAAATAAATAGAAAACCACAACTTCTTGAATAAACCAGATTGAGAGAAACTGTATTCAATCTTAAATAAAAGAAAAATTAAATAAAAAAAAAACAGGCTGTGAAATCGGAATTGAAACATGATTTTTTTAAACAGCAGTGCAATTAAATCGACCACAAATTCGAAAAACATACAACAAAACACAAATTAAGCTACTTTAAAATCAATGAATAAAAAAGTTAAACATAAAAATAAATGAATAAATAAACTGACTTTTCAAGTTGTAACAGGATGAAATAAAAATTATGTCAGCATTTTATGGTTTAAATGAAGATTAAGATAACTTGAAGTAAAAATAATTGTGAAAAAAAAAATTAGAATTGTCATATATAGTTTCTATGTTTTCTGCTCTCTCAAACTCAGTGTGATTTTGGAAATAAGCCATATAAGACCATTTGGAATGTTACCGATCTTCATGAAATATTTAAAAAAATCTACATTCAAAATCAGTTAAAACCAGCAATGAAAAATATAAATTATATAACACACAAAAACAAAGAAATAATATTTTGATGAAATTTTCATTCTAAAATACCACTTCTTATTATGTATATATTCCGTTGCAAATTCTAACTGCATACTTCCAACTTCCAACTTCCAACTGCCAACTGCTAATTTTCAGCTTCCAACTTCCAACTTCTAACTTTCAACTTACAACTTACAACTTCCACTTCCAACTTCCAGACACCAGCATCCAACTTCAAACTTCAGACCTCAACTTCCAACTTCCAACTTTCAAATTTCAACATTCAACTTCCAAGATCGAACATCCAACTTCCAACTTTCAAATTTCAATTTCCAACGTCCAACTTTCAACATTCAACTTCCAACTTCCTACCTCCAACTTCCAACTTCCAATTTCCAACTTCCAGCTTCCAACTTCCAACTTCCAATTTCCAACCACCAACTTGCTTCTGCTACTTCAACTTCTAACTTCCACTTTTAAACTTCCAACTCCTACTTCGAACCTCCAAATTCCAAAATTATTACAAGATGTCAAGATACAAAATTACAAGAAGAAAAATAATCTAAATGGAGAATCTGACATATGGTTATTATAAAATAAAAATTTAAAATATGTAAAAGCACTTAATAATATAAATTGCAACAATGTTATTGAATGAAGGATGCACATGAAGTTTTGAAATAAAAATACGCTCTTATATTGAAGATTTGACATTTAAATATGAAAAAAAAAAACATGATATAGTTAGAGAATGAAACTTACAAAAATTCAACACCAAACTACGATTAATTGAACACAAAAAAATGAGAATATGAGAACAGAATGGATGTAAAGAAACTTAAAATAAAGCATCTATAGAGATAAATACACAAAAAAAGATATGTACTTGAATTGAAATTTCAATAGAATGAAATAAAAACGAGATATAATAAAAATAATATAAATAAATTCCAGCAACATGAAAGCTTGATACATTACAGTATACAAAGTTTTCATTTACAATATTTTTTCAAATTAAAAAAAACTCTATAAGGAGGATTTCGAATATATCATGAAAAACTGTGATTTTAATAGCATTTTTTTCTCTAAATTTTATATTCAGAAGTATGGTGAAAATTGTGATCATACAGAGCAGTCGACTCAGGCACTTATGCCAAAATCGAATAGTTGTGAAGACGAATCGTGAAAATATAGCGCCAAAATCGGTCGGGCACTTATAATACAGAACTAAGGAACCATTTTAAAAAAAAATATTTAAAAACTAAACTACAAGTTAATCAAACAACACAATCAAAGAAGGCAATGTAAAATTGAAAATGTGAAATTTAAAATTTGTATAAATTGAAAATAAGAAATAATTACATAATTAAAGCAGTAAATGAGATAGCAAGAGCTCAAAAACAATTCAACTTGAGCTTAAATATAGTCACTGATGAACTTTGTGGAAAATCTAATATTCAAAATAAAATAACAATAAATAAAATGCATTTTAATAAACGATTTAATAAAAAAGGAAAAATTGAAACATGAAATTTAAAAGAAAATTGAAAAACATAAAAATTAATACAACAGGAAAAATAAATAGAATATGAAAATAGAAGATACTGTCCCAGGCTTGACATTAAAATAATTATGATGAGTGAACATCTATTGTTACATCATAATGGTAACTTCACGTATGGAGAATACAAACCTAACAATAATAGTATATTAAAAAGCAGTCAAATAGATTCAAAATGACGATTGGAATATTAATCTTAAACTTTGGTTAAGACAAAGAACGAGATATTGAAAGCTCTCAGTTCATCGTCGTAACTTTTAACGAAAAGTGAAAACTAAAATAAAAACAATTAAAAATTTGGGAATTCATTATATGTGAATAAAAAAATTTAAATTTATAATTGATAGCATGTTATTATATATAAAAAAATGAAAAATGATGAAAAAAGGATTGCATAAAATTTATTTTAAACAACTTATGAACAAAATAGCACAAAAAAAAAATCAAAAAATCAGAATGAATAAAGAGGGTTGATTTAAGAACGAAAATTATTCAAAGAAGAAATATCCAAATTTGAAACTTTCAACTTTAAAACTTTTGAAATTTGAAATACGATTAATCTTAAGTATAGAGCACGGACGAAAGAAGGTATCAAATTATTTATGAAAGACAATAATTTTAAAAACAATCCTATTCTCTTAAGCTGCAAATAGAAGATATGAGAAAATTACGCAATTATGCATTTAGCTCAAACACAAAATCAAACACCTTTTGAAACTACAAAAAAATGTGTTTCACACTATGAAAGAAAACATAACGATACAAAATAAGTTAAAATAAAAATTTTGCTTTCAGATATATAGGGTAAGATAAATTAGAGAAAATATCAAAGAATAAGTATAAGGAAATGAAGAAAATGTAAAACAAATCAAAAATCCAAAATCCAAAATCTATAATCTTAAATCTAAAATCTAAAATCTGAAATCTGAAATCTAAAATCTAAAATCTTAAATCTAAAATCTAAAATCGCAGTTCTAAAATCCAAAATCCCAAAACCAAAATCCAAAATTCAAAATTTTGAATCCAAAATCCAAAATCCAAAATCCAAAATCCAAAATCCAAAATCCAAAATCCAAAATCCAAAATCCAAAATCCAAAATCCAAAATCCAAAATCCAAAATCCAAAATCCAAAATCCAAAATCCAAAATCCAAAACCAAAATCCAAAATCCAAAATCCAAAATCTTAAATCAAAAATCAAAAATCCAAAATCCAAAACTCCAAACTCCAAACTTCAAACTCCAAACATCAAACATCAAACTTCCAACTCCATACAAACTCTAAACACAAAACTCCAATATAAAAACTTTGTAGACTTTCACAATTCCACAATGCTGCAAGTTCACAATCCACTTTCCACAATTCCATTATTGAAAAATTCCACATTCCACAATAGCAAAATTCCACAGTTCTACAGTTCCACAATTTCACAATACCACAACACCACAATTCCACAATTCCTCAATTCCGCAATTTCACATTACACAGTTACACAATTACATAAAATTCCTCAATCCCACAATTCCACAATTGACAATTCCACAATCCCACACTTCCATAATTCCACAATTCCAAGATTAAAAAACAATTTAACAATTCCAAAACAATTCAACGATTCCACAATCTGAAATTTCACAATTCCACAGTTCCACAGTTCCACAATTCCACAATTCCATAATTCCACAATTTTATAATTCCACAGTTCCACAATTCCATCATTTAAAACTCCACAATTCCACAATTTCCCAATTCCACAATTTCCCAATTCCACAATTCCACAACTCCACAGTTCTACAATTCTACAATTCCACAATCCCACGAATACAAAACAATTTAACAATTCCAAAACAATTCAACGAATCCACAATTTCTCAATTCCACAATTCCACAATTCCGAAAATCCACAATTCCACAGTTCCACAGTTTAACAAATCTACAATTCCATGATTCCACAATTCCATAACTCCACAGTTCCAAAATTCCACAGTTTCACAATTTCACAATCCCACAATTATAAAACAATTTAACAATTCCAAACCAATTCACAATTCCACTATGCCACATATCCAAAATTCCACAATTCCACAATTCCACAATTCCACAATTACACAATCCAAGTTCAACAATTCCAGCTCCACAATTCCACAACTCCACATTTCGAAAGCAATTCCACAATTTCCAAATTCCACAATCCTACAATGCCACAAATCCACAATTCCACAATCCCGCAATTCCAAAGTTCTACAATTCGACAATTCCAGAATTTAAGATTCCACAATCACGCAATTCCAGAATTTCAAAATTCCACAATCCCGGAATTCAACAATTCCATAACTCTACAGTTCCACAGTTTCACAGTTCGACAGTTCCACTGCTTGACAGTTCCACAGCACGACAGTTTCACAGCTCGACAGATCTACAGTTCTTCAGTTTCACAATTCCACAATTCCACAATTCCACAGTTCATCAATTTTTCAATCCCCCAATTCTCAAATTCTACTATTCTACAATTCCACAATTCTACAGTTCCACAATTCCACAATTCCACAATTTTACAACCCCCCAATTCCTCAATTCTACTATTCTACAATCCCGCAATTCCAAAATTCCATAATTCCACATTTCCAAAGTTCCACAGCTCGACAGTTCCATAGATCAACAGTTTGACAGCTCTACAGTTCTTCAGTTTCACAATTCCACAATACCAGAATTTTGAATATTCCACAATTCTAAAATCCAACAATTCCACAATTCCACAATTCCACAATTTTACAACCCCCAATTCCCCAATTCTACTATTCTACTATTCCACAATTCCACAGTTCCACAATTTCACAATTTCAGAATTCCACAATTCCACAATTTTATTATTCCAAAATTCTAAAATCCAACAATTCCACAATTCCACAATACCACATTTCCACAAATCCACAATTTCAAAATTCCACAATTTCAACATTTCACAATTCTACAGTTCCACAATTCCACAATCCCGCAATTCCACAATTCCACAAATCCACAGTTCCACAGCTCGACGGCTCGATAGTTCCACAGTTTCACATTCCCATAGTTTCAAAGTTTCATAATTCCACCGCTATTCCACAATTCCACAATTCCACAGTACTACAGTTCCCCGATTCCACCGCAGCTCCAAAGCTCCGAGCTTCCAAGTAAAGAATTTTTTTTAAGTTGGAGACTTTAAATTGTTAATTGTTTATTGCATACCTCAAATTTCTAATTTATTTCTAAGTCATTTATAGTGTTGTTTTGAAACAGTTCTCAAACCACTCACACATGCGTAAATCTAAAGAGTATCAGAAACAGATCGGAAAATTTAACATTTTTTAAGAACAAATGTTCTGTGAAAAAAAAGAATCAATCAAGTGGGCAAAGGTTTCGGAAAATTCAAGTTAACCCTTTTCGGCAACCCTATCGCCATATCCAACCTGCCAGGAAGTGAAATCCCGTGGCCGGAGTCGAGCAACTGCTGCAAAACTTCGATCAGGCCGTGGTTGTCCTAGGCAGCGGCGGTGGCGACGTCCGTCGGCACAGGCACGGGGGAAAAACCTATACATAATATATGATCCTGGCATTCGTGGCATCGCAAACCCGTTCCAGCGACGCAGAAGTTCGGTTGCGGGACAGGGTAGCCTATAATACCTACTATATTATTCAATCAATTTTGAGGTTATATCATACTATTTGATACGCTATAGATTGAAATTAAATTTGACTTTATGCATAATATTTTTCGGAAAAGGGGAAGACCGGACGGTCTTGCTCACGTCAGGTTGATTCCGACGCTGCCACTGTCTGTGTTTTATTCGGCTGAATGCCAAAGAGCATCAGAATCCGAAACATTTTCTTTTCTATTATTCAGCGCGTGTGTTTATATCTGTGCTTGCGGGATGCTGGCATTTCGGCTTTCGAATTCAAACTCCGACAAATGGGAGTTTGGATATTGTTCGGTTCGATTATTTTCGGGACGGATGCGAGCACAGGACGAGTGGATTTTTTCGTTCGTTCGAGCCACCGGATTACCGGAGAGCCTGTGGCTTCAAACGTTGCCGGAGACACCGAATTGACCGAAATTGTTGGATCCCCGCGTAGCCATGGCAGGGAACGAGTTATGATCTCGCCGAGGATTTAATCAAACATGACACGATGTGGATGCCGATAAGGGCCGCAGGAATTCCAATAGAATGACGTCCATTCAACTTATTGAACAATGTATCCGTGCGGCTTAATTTTATCAGACTTCCGAAATCTGACAGTAACTGCAAAAATAGTGAATTACAAATACTATCTTATCAAACTTGTCAATTTGCTACATGGACTCATCACAGGGCTTTCCAATAACCGCAAGTTCGCCATTACCCCCTAACGTACTGCTGTCAACCCTGTCAAGCTAATCAATTACCAATTTTGCGAAAAACCACCAAACCCACACAAAGCAGGCGCATGCAACTGTATCTGTTACAAAAACCGCCCCCGCGGTGGCAAATTCCTACCTTCGGGATAAATTTCCCATTAATCCCAATCGAAATCACTGGCCCGACAAAACCCTAAAACCCATAGGGGCCCCCGTCCTGGAATGCACGCTCCGAGGATGATCGATGAACTCCGGTATCCATTGGTTGCCGCACACTGCGATGCCATTTGGAAATTCATTCGCAATAAACTCCGGCCTCAAACCCCCCTTTTTTGCCGTCACCACGACCCGTAAAAAAAAGGGTTCAACCATAAATTAAATCCAATTTCAGAGTCGTTAGCACAATTGAAATGTGTCAAGTGCAGGTAATCCATCTTGAAGCTGGCAAATATGACACACAGACATCGAGTCCAAAAAAAGCGAGAGGACAGCGACAGCATTCAATTCGCGCCGGAAATGCGCCGTCCAGGTCCAGTGCCAGTGCAGGTCGGTTGCATATCATGTGGTTGATATCTGCCAGATGTCACTCACCAGCTGACCACCGCCAATGATCGGTGAGGGGTAAAAGTGGATTGCGAATCGAAATGCAATACATTCCCGGAGACTGGTGTGTGCGGTTCATGACAAAAAAAATGGCTCCATCCTGATCCTGATGAATGCAAGCGTTTTCGAATGGCAGTTCCCGATTGAAATTAACCCTTCACAGTCGAATGGATCTCGATAGGAATCAGAAGGGGTGGTTGCAAATGTTTTGACTCGCTATTGACCAACGCCCCGCCGGGCGCCGTCATTCCGAAGGTGGACCGGGGAATTTCGATGCCCGGATGGCCACACCGACCGAAGCGGGATCGGAACTTGCAGCGGTAGTGACAAATGTCGGATTAATTATATTCACTCCGAGGGGAGGGGAGGAGGGGGGGGACCTTCCTTCGATTTCAATCGAAAACTGATGGTGGGTGATGAGGTGTTGATGTTTGTGCGACTGGCAAAAGTGCGCACAAATTCCTCCCCAAACCATCTTCGCTGGTTGTCGGTAGGTTCTGAAATCCTCTTAAGTCCGCTCAACTGAACCTTCCGAATGCAGATATCTTTTCAGAATTTGTGAAACGTGATGGCGACGGCGGCGATGGTCTCTCGGAAAGTATGTGTGTATTTATTGGACACGTTTTGTCGGTGCCAAATTGGATTTTCGGGATGGCCTCGACCCGGCGCAAGTGATTGAACGATATTTGACGAATTAAATTTGGCCGAAATTTATCGGGTTATGGGATGATGGTTGATTTCGTTGATTTTATCAGGCTGACTTCAGTTCGAATAATTGTGCAAAGTGGGAGTTGAAAATTATGCAAAATTATGGTTGTCGATCTCCTTGAAGGACATGTGATCAAGGCCTGCTTTTCCTATCACCATGTAGCAAGGTTGAGGTTTTGTAATTGCTTTGCAAAAATTAAATCTGTTGTTACTTACTTATATAAAGCAAAGTCAACAACGTCTGTATCCACATTAGAGATATGCGATCTTGTCGGAAGCATTGAAACATCTTCAATAAACTGTATTTTATTAATTCAATAGCGGAAATTGTATTTTCATCGTTTCTGAGCGAATGTGTTTTAAAGTCAAATAGGGTAGTGAAAGGCTATTTTGATCAGTTGATAGAAAATAGGTCTACATTTTCCAAATTATTTCACATTTGATGATACCACCAGAAGCTCTTTCTATCGGGTTAATGATTCGATGCATAAGTCATGGTTGATTACCATTTTTTTATTGTAATTTTGAAGATTTACAATCAGTGTGTCAAATAATCACATTTTGTACCTAAGAACATACGATAATTATCTCGAGTGATACACTCGTTATTCTCTCACCCTGCAACAATGACATGTTGTAACTTAAATGTATTACAACAAAAAACGAAGGAAAACAACAAAATGATGTATCGATGACGGGAAGGAGACAGGTTGCTTTGAGAAAATGTTGAGACTCGCACACAGGTTGCAATGTCCTTGTTTTCTTGTAACAGCGATAAAAAAAAACGTTTTGTCATTATTGCAACACACTACCGATAGCAACATTGCTTTATCAGCAACATGAACAAAAAGGACAATCAGTTGTTACTAGAAATTAGAAGAAGAATTAGTATCTTCCATTTAATTCCAACTACCTTTGCTTATCTTCGACAGATACGCGTATTTCGTCTACAATGTGCAGACTTCTTCAGTGTCTCGTACTAATAACTCGACTACGAGACACTGAAGAAGTCTGCACTGTAGACGAATACGCGTATCTGTCGAAGATAAGCTAGGTAAATGGAAGATACTGATTAATATTCTAATTTCTGGTTACAGGTATTCCACTAAACAGCTCAAAACCCTCTAGGATTCAATCAGTTGTTGCTGTCAAACAAATTACTGATCTGAACAATTATGAAATTTGTTGTAGATAGACTTCACCCTGGAGAAAAATGCCTGTATAAAATCACACACTGAACAAAAACGAACTTTTTCTTCGGCAAACTTGTTGAAAATTGAATACTCTATCAAGGAAAAATAAAAAAATAAATGGGTTAAGGCTGTTTTCGAACCTAGACCATCCTTAACAGGAAGAAGTTCGTTACTACAGCTGTAACTGTAGCTTTTTAGATTACGCATGGTTAGTATATCTTTTCAACCATTTAGTCTTCTGGAAAATCAACTTGAGACCTTGTCTGGGATATTCTAGGTTATTTGTTTTTAATTGTTTTTGGGTTCATAACGTAGGATCTACAGTTGCTATTGTAGCTTTTGAAGCTATACACTTGCGCGATATATACTCAGCTATACTCATTTATGATATGAATTCAAACAATGGATTTATTCAAGGGTTTCATTTGTTAACGATATTGTTTCGCAGCGCATTGACTCAGCAGTACTTTCGTCAAAATTAAACTTCTATGCGCCTACTCGACAACTAAGAAATCGAAATTTATTTTCCATAAACCATCATCGCACAAATTATGCAAAATTTGGGCAACTTAATCGAATGATGGCCTCCTACAATCAATACTGCGAAACCATTGACTTTACAATGTCTAGGCATAATCTTAGAAAATACCATTTAACACCATTCGGAATCACCACTTCTAGGAAAAAAATAGAGAAAATAAGACTTAGTTTTTATTTCTTTTTCCATAGTTCTAAGCCAAAAATGTAATTCTGGGATGTAAAACAAGAAAGAAGAAAATATACTGTAACTACATATGTACTAGTCTACGTTCGGTTGACGAAATAAATAAATGAATACATTGAGTCCTCTGGTATATTTTGCAGACATTATTAGATAATCTGGGATGTTCTAGGTCATCCAAACAGTCCTGGTGCTCAAAACTTGGGATGTACAGTTGTAATCATAGTTTTTGGGGTAAACAAGTTTACGATATGTATTGAACCATGCTCTTCAGGTAGGATTCAAGATCATTCAAACTTTTATGAAGTCCAGAAGTTAGGATCTATGATTGGTCGGGGTTCTGCCAGATTGCACCAATCGACATATGCGTCATTCTTCATAACTGATCCCATACAGTCCTCATTGAATATATTTTTTTTTCGGTGCATTCTGGACATGCATCACTTAAATTGGTTATTGGTTACAAACTTCAAGAACCACTGATCTGGTTCATTTTCAAATTTAAAAGTTCTGTTTGAATATGTCGGACAAAACTTATGATTTTTTTCGATAGGTGCTTGATGCGATTTCAAAGAACCCCGACCAATTGAAACTGTAGCTTTTTAAGCTGCAAGACTTATTAAGAATGACCTAGATTTTCCCAAAATATCTTTTGACTTTCCAGAAGGCATTGAACATGTCGCAACTTTGTACAGCCGAAAAATCTATAGTTTCAATTGTAGGTTCTAGGTTTTTAGCTCAAGAATAGTTTGGATGACCTAGAACACCTCAGATTGTCGCATATTGTTGGTTGAACTCCTAAAATATTCGATAACCAGGGTTGATTACATATCGTTACTTTCAGTTGTCGAAAATAATACAATTACAACTTTTGATACTGTTTTGACATTCTCACAGTCACCACTTCTTTACCTTTAGTGCGCTTTATTTACCTCGAGAGGCGATTTGATCTTTAGGAATGTTCTTCCCCAACTTCAACACATTGTAACACTCTGGGTGAGAGTTCTTGATGTGTCGCAAGCAGTTGGTCAACCCAAATGTTTTCGGACTGAATATCAAATTGTGACCCAGGCTACAACGCCGAACACCGTTCCCGGAACGCAGCCCGTTTCGCACTTTTTTGAATATATTTTCTTTGTCCTCTTTAACAAATGTGATAAAATCACAATACAATGTAAAAACTGTACGAACTTAATGATCGCTCGAATATTGAAAATATATCACTCGGGATTGCGGGTCAAGTAGGGATTGCAAACGCTTTGATTTAACGTACGTAATAAGTAGAGGAATGTTTCGCTTATGTATGTTTTACTTTAAAGCTATAAGTATCCAACCATCTTTACAAATAATCCCCTATCCATCGACAAAATGTTTAGTTAGGTTGAGAGTAATAAATTCAAACAATGACATAATAACATATTTTCTTTCAAAACAATTATCTCGCCCAGACGTACGAGCACCAGCAACAGAAGAAACAATCATCACCTCCTGATGTTGTGCGTATACGTAAACATGCTAGAAATTCTAAAAAAAAATATGTTTGAAGTCAGGTTCTGAGGGGAATGATACAGAGATGCAGAACTCGACTTAGAATAGTAAAACAGGGAGTTACTCATAGACCAGATATAGTTAAATGTCACTCATTCTTATATTTACTCAAATAATGAACAATTTCACGCAGTCCGCGCGTAACTCTACTTTCTTCACTGTTGATTTGAAATCAACTCAATTTTGAATCAAAATCAGTAGTCGTGTACATATAAAAAAGGCAGAAAAAGAAAGAGGGATAAAACCTAACCTTGTGTCTTTCCGGTAGACGCAACATGTGACATGATTGAATGCATTTTTGTTGCATACAAAGCAATATACATGCAACGCTATGTATCTTTCCTAAATAACAATCGGATGTTACGAAACATTTTAATCTTGATTCTTCTGCCCTGCAATTTATCATTATTGTGTTGTGTTGTGCAACAATGATAGAGATACAGCAGTTTTTGTCTCAACATTGAAAAGTTTGGACAATGTCTTTATCATTCATGCAGTTTGTATTCACTGCCTGCTAGTGAATTAGTTTGACAATTGACATGTTTTGGTTCATTGTTTTCGAGAGCGGATGGGTAAAACAAAGAAGCGGGTTGAGGAAATTTACGTTTGCGGTTAATCGTGAACTGACCTTTTCGTTTCGCCTTTGCACACAAGCACGGAATCGCACTCATGCAACATCGTTAGTTTATGTACAGATTGCGAAGCTGACGAAAACATTTTCACTATCGGAAATCAATCCGCATGCTTGTTATAAGTCCCTGCAATTGGGAACTTTCGTCCATGGCTATGACATTTTCTGAGTCTAAATCTCGTTTCTGAAGGTATGTTTCGAAAGATCAGAAGTAAGCAGAGGGAATAACGTCTAAATATTGGCAGCTCTAATTATAGATTACGTGCAGCTTCTTAAAATGTCCCAGGTGCTGAATAAACTGCTTAAACCCCGGCCTCCAACTCATGATTTTTTTTTTTGTTATTCTTTGTTTACTACATTTTTTTACATATTTTAAGCTTCATGTATTATCCTAGGTGTTTCAGCTAAGTTGCTATTTTCAGCTCATATACTATTTTTTATATCGAATTGTTTTAAAATGTTTTTGTACCTTGCCTATTCAGTATTTTTAACTGTTTTTTTTGCCTACGTGTAAGAATAACAGTTGATTTCCTCAAACTATTTCTTATCTTAAGAGAAAATTGATCATTGCAATGATTTTTCTCTAAAATTATTGTTCAGTTTACTGGAAATTTCTTCTAAAGCCTCAACAAAATTCTCTGTAATTCAGTTGTATTGAACCAGGGTGTCAGCTTCAACCATTTCCGGAAATTTGTTCTGAATCCTTTGAAGTACTCTTTTCCTACTAGCACAACAACTAGACCATATTCGAGCAGCATAAAGCATGGCCGGTCTTAAAATTAACTTGAACAGTAGAAGTTTGTTTTTCAAACAAAGTTTGGATTTTCTGTTTTAAAGAAGATATAACCATTTCATATATATATATTACATTTGGCTTGAATGTTCTCAATGTGATCTTTAAAAGTTTTTTTTTTTCGGTCAAGTATCAGTCCAAGTTATTTTATTTAATTTGACCAAAAAATTGGAACTCCGTTCACAGTGATAAAATGACTAATACTTGGCTTGTGTGGGAATATAGGTTGAGTTTTGGAAGTATTAGGAAAAATCTTCCATTTTTGAAAACAATCTGTAAAAATGTCCAAGCTTTTTTGTAGTCTAGCGGATATAACACAAATACTTTTTCTTTAGCGGAAATGCCTGTGTCATCAGCAAAGCAAGATTTGTGACAGCCCTGAGATAAATCAGGGAGATTTGAAGTGAAAATGTTAGACAGTTTGGTACAAGAATGTTACCCTCAGAAACACCAGCTCTAACAGGCAATTGATCAGATATAGAATTCTGATAATTTAATTGAAAAGTTCTATCAGTTAAGTAATTTTGAACTAATTTCATTACATAAAGTGGAAAATTCAACTTTTTCAGTTTTGAAATCAAACTATCATGCTAAACATCATCAAATTCTTCAAACGTAAGGCTACCTCTTTGTTTTCTATAATGAAAATTTGAAAACAAAATAATCACATTGCGACCGTCACGAAAAGTGGTCTAGGTTTTAAGCGTTAATATCTCAGTCATTTTTCAAAAGATTTTCAAATTGTTTCAAATTGTTTCAGATCTACAGTTGCAACAGTAGCTTTTAGGGCTTTATAAGATTATGATATGTATTTAAACATCTTGAATGAACCTTCTGGAAGGTCAACTGTCATTATTAGACAATTTTGTGGGTTCTTGGTCATCAAAACTGTCCTTGAGTTCAGAACTTAAGATCTACAGCAGTAACTATTGTTTTTGGGCTGTACAAAGTAATGCTACGTATTCAACCATATTCAGTGAATATTGAAAAACGTAAAAAAACATTCCGAGAAAAGCTGGGATGATCCAGGTCATCCAAACAGTCCTTTAGTGCTCAGTGTTCAGTTCTCAGTGCTCAGTACTCAACACTCAGTGCTCAGTGCTCAGTGCTAAACACTCATTGCTCAGTGTTAAGCACTCGGTGCTCAGCACTCAGTGCTCAGTGCGCAGTGATCAGCACTCAGTGGTCAGTACTCAGTGCTCATCACTCAGTTACGCCGAATGAAGCTACGCAAAAGTCATTTGGTGCAATCTGGCGGAACTCCGACCAATTTTAGATCCTAAGTTCTGAACTGCATGATAGTTTGAATGACGTAGAACTTTCCAGGTTATCCAATTATCTACATCGACCTACCAGCAAATACAGTGAACATGGTATATTATGTATCGTAAATTTGTATAGCCTTAAAAGCTACAGTTAAAATTTGAGATCCTAATTTCTGAACTCCAGAACTGTATGGTTGATATAGAACAACATCCCAGTACATCTCAAAATATTTGCAGGAAGGTCTGAAAGACTCAAAAAACATGATTGAAAACGTAGCATAACTATGATCAGCCTAAAAAGCTAACAACGATTATAGCTCCTTAGTTCAGTACTTCCCAGATTATCTCATAATGTCAGTTGCTCTTCCAATAGATCCAATGAGCATAGTCGAATATATCTTGTATAAAGGGTGTCCACGATGAAATTGCCACACTATGAAATTGCTCTAACTTTTTAACCGTTGGGTAGAATTTAATGAAAATTTGGGTGGATTCCGTTCAAAGTGCATTATTTACATCACATTTACATTAAAGTCCTGTGATCAAAACTCGCGGAAATGGAGTCGAAAGAACAGCTCGTGCGTGATAAAATCTTGCGCATTCATCACGAGAACAAGGATCTCTCGCATCGTTCCATCGCTAAAACGTTGGGAATCGCGAATTCCACGGTGTCGCGAGTGATTAAGCGGTTCGAGGAACGGTTGACCACCGATTGGAAACCCAGAAGTGAAGGAAAAAGTATTCCGTACAACACCAAAAATCACAACCGCGTAGTTGGGGCCTTCAACCGAAATCCGAACGCCTCCGTTCGGGATGTGGCTAAGAAGCTGCACCTAAGCCGAAGTTTTGTCCAGAAGGCCAAAACTAAGGCTGGGCTTCGAACGTTCAAGGTACAAAAGGCCCCTAATCGCGACGAGAAGCAGAACAAGTCCGCCAAAACCCGTGCCAGGAAGTTGTACCTCAACATGCTGACGAAAGTTGAATGCTGCATCATGGACGACGAAACATATGTGAAGGCCGACTTCAAACAGATCCCCGGCAACCTGTTTTTCACGGCCAAGGATAAGTTCAGCGTTCCGGAGCATGTCCGCACTCAGAAGATGTCCAAATTTGCGAAGAAATTCCTGGTTTGGCAAGCCATCTGCACGTGCGGGAAGCGGAGTGCACCTTTCGTGACCAAGGACACGATGAACGGACAGGTGTACATAAAAGAGTGCCTCCAGAAGCGGCTCCTTCCTCTCCTGATGGCCCACAACGTCCCAACAATCTTCTGGCCGGATTTGGCCTCATGCCACTACTCCAAGGACGTGCTGAAGTGGTATGCGGACAATAAGGTCAATTTCGTGCCGAAAATGTTCAACCCTCCCAACACTCCGGAGCTCCGCCCCATCGAGAAGTACTGGGCGATTATGAAGCAGCACCTTCTTAAACGACCTAAGGTAGTGAAGACAGTCGAGGAACTGAAAAAGTATGGGTTTAAATGCAAAAAACGGTTGATTCACAGGTTGTGCAGAATCTTATGGCCGGGGTTAAGGCCAAGGTGCGGGCATTTGCGTATGGACTGTAAATAAAATACGAGTAAAATGGTAAAATGAAGTTTAATAGTTATTTCTCAATCCCTGAAAATTTGATGGCAATCGAATGAAAACTCGAATTTTGCGAATCAATTTTGTGTGTGGCAATTTCATCGTGGACACCCTTTATTTGTTCTTCTGAAAAAGTAATTGTAGATCCTAACTTATGAGCCTATGAATAGTGTGGTATGACTCAGAACATACCAGATTTCATCATTATATCGGTTGACCCTCCAGAAGATCCATTTAACATGGTAGCATATATATCGTAACTTTTAATAGCCGTAAAACTATAGACCTAGAACACCTTAGATTATCTCATAATATCTTTTGACCTTCCAAAGGACTAAATGAACATGGTTGAATACATATCGTAGATTAACAAAGCTGAAAATGCTACCGTTACAATTGTAGATCCTATGTTCTGAACTCAAGGGCAGTTTTGGTGACATAGAACATCCCAGATTATCTCATAGTGTCGGTTGACCTTTCAAGAGATATATTTAACTTTATTGAATACAAATAGCTAATTTCTGTAGCTAAAAAAGCTACCGTTAAAACTTTAGATCCTAAGTCATGAACTCACGAACAGTTTGGATGACCTAAAACATCCCAAATTATCTCAAAATGGCTGTTGACTTCCCAAAAGATTCCATGAACATGGTTAAATAGATGTCGTAACTTTGCTTAATCGGAAAAGCTATATTTACAACTGTAGATCCTAAGTTCTAAACTCCCGGACAGTTTGGACGATCTAGAACATCCCAGATTATCTCATTATATGTTGATCTTCCAGAAAACGAAATGAACATGGTTGAATAGATATCGTAACTTTGCATAATCGGAAAAGCTATATTTACAACTGTAGATCCTAAGTTCCGAACATCTTCATGTTCAGGATGTTCTGGGTTGAAAATCAGGCCTTAAATGCATATATTTTTAATTTTTCCCTGATAGAATAGTCAATTTACAACAAGTTTGCCAAAAATAGTGTTCAGTGTGTGATTTTGTTCAACAAAAAATGTTACAATTACTCAGATCAAATATTTGTTTGACAGCAACAACTGATTGTCACTTTTGCTGATAAAACAACATGTTGCTTCTATCGGTAGTGTGTTGCAATAATGACAAAACGTTTTTTTTTCATCGCTTTTAAATCAAAACAAGGCTGCAACATGAGTGCGAACTATAACATTTTCTCACAGCAACTTATCACTTTCGCATCATCGATGCAACATTTTGTTGTTTTCCTTCGTGTTTTGCTGTAATACATTCAAGTTACAAAATATCATTGTTGCAGAGTCAGAAAATAACAGTTGTATCACTCGTCAAAGTTACCTTATGTTTTTAGGAAGAAAAAAGTAAATATTTGACACTCTGATGATTGGAAACGCTTTATGAGCCAATTAATGAATGGGGCCTGGCAACCCTATCCTTTTGACTAGCGTCTGACAGTATGCAAATACTACTGAATAAGGCCCGTATGACGTTTGTGACTACGGGTAGGAACGCCAGCATTGTTTACAAACAATGAATCTTTTGAATTTTCGTTGTTAGAGATGTTGACTACAAGAAAATCGCTGTCCGCCAGATCCCTGAGCAAAAGCGAACGATAGAAATTCAGAGAGAAAAAAGTCGCCTTCCTTGCCAACATTTTCAAATTCCGCGTGACTGTATTTGAAAGCTTGGTCAAAAATGGACTTTTTTTTTAAATACTTTGGTATGGAATGTAAGTATCAATTTTGATAATTTGATTCCATATAATAAACATCATATACATGCAGTAATAAGCCAGCAGTCAGGGAAATTCGGAGTGACATAAACCTGTGTCGCAACATTTTTCAAGCCAGCAGAAATGTTTCGTCGCCTGTAGAAAACAGTACAAAAATGTCATGACATTTTCTGTCATGCCAGTTTACTTTTGCATGTATTAAATTTGATCGTAGTGAAAAATCTAAAATGCTGTACAAATAATGTACACTATTGGCCGAGGAATGGTATTTTGTTTCGGTGGTGCACGTGTGAGTGAATGATGTTTCCCATGCTTAGTTGGGAGTAAAATTACTCTCCTACTTTCACCAATGTTGGATATCATGCTTGATATTACGTTACGTGATATTGATATTGTAATTCATAATTTTTGGCCGCGTGTTTATATTATGATATTTTCCCAAAAACTGGCAGATATCATCAAAACCTCGACACTTACCCACAGGTGAGCTCCCTCGAACTTCCTTTCTTGAACAACACCAAATCTCCAACCTCCAAAACGCCCGTTACTTTCTTTCGCCTTCGTTGACATATTGCAGCGCCTTCTCCATCAATTACTGCCTCCCCGTGTTGCCTTCCAATCAAGCCGTTCTATCTGAACCATCACCATCTGAACCCCGATTGACTTTGTACACCGTCTGGTGGTAATTTATGACCTCTTCAAGGCCTCGACAATCGTCGTTCTTGCGGACGGGATATCGATCACATCTGAAATCCGTTCACGAAGATTAGTGGAGGGATTTCCGGAGGCTCTCCACTGTTCACCGGTTGGACTAATTTATCAATTTATATTTATTCGGTAAGTGGTTCCGGATTTCGGATGTCTACTGTGAGTGTCATTTGTCACCCGAGGAAGACGACGACGACGACGACTCCAGTGACTGATTGAGGCAACCGGGTGGAACAGGCACGAACGATGGGAGTGTAAGGTGCTCCTAGCGGGAGGGGTTAGCCAATCGGGATATTAATATTCATTGGGCCGCACGCATATTGTAGGTGGGTAATATATTTGCTTGCTTGCTTTCTTATTTTTCTTCTTTTCGGGGGTGAAATTGAAAGGAAATTTGTTGGAAAAATACACATGTTGGGATTGTTTATTGGGTGCGCATGTTTCGGGAAGGATTTTTGCGTGATGAGCAGCTATCAGCATCGATTGGGTGAACCTTGACGTACCTCGGGTTTGATGGAAGACACGTTTGGAATGTGAGTGATTTGCGTTTCTTGCGGTCGGTCATATCCGTTTCGGGGTCGGTCGTGTGGATAAATTGCGGCAATAAAAATGGATATTAGCTGGGGAGCAGTGGGAATTGGAACAAACCGACTGAGCGCTGTGTTTGAAATGTGGGCTCTTTGTTGTAATCCATTCGGTGCTCGGAAATGTTATGTCAATGCGGTGGAATTTATTTGTGCGATGAAAATCGTTATATTCAATTTGCAGCACTGTGTGAGGAATGAGTTTTCATATTTTTAAAATCTTTACCTACGCAGTTCGAAAAAGAAGTGTGTTGTTGAATGTGTGTTCAATATCATGCTCATTATCCATTAATCACAAAAAACATTCAAGTGTACATTAGAGATCGTGTAAATTTCTACAACTTTTACCTCGTTTGTAAGCAATATTTCTTGCAAGTTGCTGCTTCGTGTTGAATGAAATATAATGTTACGAGCTTTAATACTTACATCGCAATGAAAACTTGGATCTCTTATGTGTACAGTAGTTTTTCTAAAGAATGAGAATCGGAAACCCTCGTCTTTCGGCAACCTAGCTGTGGTAGACTTAATTTAAAAATCTGTGCATCATTTTGTGTGCATTTAGGTCGTACAATGTTTTTGTACGACTTCAATTCGGAGTGTAGCTTCGAGTTTTGGACAAATGTTGACGACACCATTATTTTCCGAACGTCGAATATTTATGTAATTTTTTGATTTCTTTTCGATAATTAAACGTTCAGAAAATCTTTGCAATACACTGTGGACTGTGGTTTTGAAAAAATCGAACTTTTTCGCGAGCTGATGTATCGATGTGTCGACATTTTGTTTTTCATTCGTTGCCATTTTTAACACAGCTTATGAGATTTCAAAACCGATCGCAGTCTATTTTAGCGAAAGATTTCATTAATGGCTGAAATATTTCAAAAGTCATGGAGTTTTGAATGTGTCCAGGCCATTATGGGGTTTCTTCTTGTCGGAAAAAAAACGCGGCAGTCTGTAGAATCCTTACCTTAAGTACCAGGTGAAAAGAACATTTGTTCAAAGAGCGCCTTGCGATATAATGCTACCCCTTTCAGGAAGGATACGGGCCTTAGAAGACTGAAAACAGAATCAAAAGTATGCACTTTCATTGTTTAAGATCAACGACCAAGCGAGCTCAATTTTAATGCGATTTTCTGACAAAGAGAGTATTTATCACTCGAGACTAAATACCTAAAAAAATCCAGAATGTGCTGTTTTCGAGAATATGTAAGGGTAGTTCCGTTTCAGTTTTGAAAATGTCAGTCAAAGTCTCAAGTTGGAAATTGGAATGGTTGTTTTAATAAATTCACGTTATAAATTGATTTCCTTTATCGGTCTACTTTGGCAGAGGACCACCATAATGTGCTTTATTCACTCTGGATAGAAGTATGTTGAACTCCGCGTTGCTGCATTGGAAAGATTCCAAAAGTTTCGCCCGACTTTTCCTTTCCTCGATCACTGAATACAGCTAGACAGGGATGCCAGCATCAATGCGCTCTAAGATGTCCTCCTGAAAGAGACGGTGAATGCGGCCGACCCAAAACTGCCATGATTCGGAGAGTAATTTGAATTCCCTTATGTGCCAAGCCCGCCCTGATACCCGTTTTTGCTACCCGTTTTTGCTACCCGGTTTTGAGGACCCGGATAGAGAAAACCAAATGTTCAACCAGTTCATATTCAGATCTGTATGTGCGCAAACAAAGCTCACTTTGAGCACATAATTGATCTACGTATACTAATAACACTTTCCCTTTGCCCTGCTACCCATTTTTGCTCCTTGTTTACTACCATATTTTTGTGTATTTTTTTTTTCATCTGTCTCATACGTTTTGCTTGTGTATGTGTCTCAAGTTTTGTTGTTCACTTGCGCGTAGGTTTACTCATTGTACCATTGTCTTTCTTTTATCGATGACAGACGAACAAGCGTTCGGCTGAACTTCTTTGCCGGCTTCTACTTCATCGGTGCCTATCGGTTGAACTATTGTGGCTTGGGATAGAATTCGTTCGCGGTAATCAACGAGCGTCGTTCGGAATACCGAAACTCTCGTTAGATGTGGTATTCATCGTAACATAGATTAACGGATGATAGATGCACTGAAAAAATGGCAAAAATTGGAATCCTTAAAAAAGTTAACCGAACTATCTACCTTCTGTTTCTGACAAATATGCACGCATCCGACTTATCACCGCACAGCAACAATAATCTCTATGTCTAGCTTAAGAAAGGGAATATTGACGTAACAATTAAACACTGAAACTTATTTAGTCTTTTGACCTACCGCAACGTAAGATTTGCGGCACTAACTGTGAGAAACAAATCACGCTCCAGTTCAACTCAACGATCCAGGTCCGTGAGTCCTCAGATTAATTACTTGATAAAGCACTTAAAATTCCATAACCGGAACCGTAATGGACATCATCTTCTTCCATTGTCGACATTCTTATAGCTAAGGAATGTATCGAAAGATAGTTATAAAAAATATTGAACCAATGTTGAAGTATAACTTTAAAAAATGTGCTTATTGGGGAATGTATTCCATGACAAGTTAACATGTTAAAATATCAATTAAACTAACTAATTTTTCGGATGGCTGATTACGCTAAAATGATCGTCTTTTAACCTTTTCAATTGTCATCAAGTTCTTTACAGTGGTGTTTGTGCAACTTCTGGACGCTGCTGACATATTGTGAGCCACTGCATCTGCCTTTTTGAGATACCGCTGAACGATTACCCAGTAGCGTTCGGTCGGTCGCAATTCTGTCCCCAACAGCGATCGATCGAACGCTACTGGACAATCGCTTGGTGAAACCTTGGTGGGTTGATGTCTTTTTTAACAAAATCAAAAAAACTGTACAGTTGATTTGGCATAATAGACGGAGGCCAGATCCAGCCAGAAGCAAGGAAGAATCTCAAATTTCCGCATTTACTATTCAATTTGTGTAGAAAAATTAAGATCGCCAAACGAGCACCTTCTCACTGAATTTTTCCGTCGTAATAGTCGGATCTGCAATTGAGATACTCTCCTCAACCAATTTGGTGCAGAATTGAAGCCCAGGTAGTGTTCTGGGATTCCTTTTAACGTACGTTTCGTCTTCTATCAATGCACACTGGAAAGTCCAAAATACGTTTGCAGAGACTTCGGGCCCTCGTTTTGGCACAACACTTCTTGAGGCACTCATTCTGGCTTGAGTAGAGGCTGAATTGTCCTCTTGAATATAATCGACGATTATTTTGTCCATTAAAGGATTGCTGAAACCGGTATTCGTCCAGTTACCGGCAGATTTTGTACCATGTAGTGCTCATCATACGTTTCAGTTACAAGATTTACAGTTGCTAGACGAACTCGATAGCCAAAAGGTCAAAAGACAAAAGTTTAAATGTTATTTAGGTATATCTTGTGACCTTCAATGATCCTTCTTGTTGACCAATTGTTGTGAATTTCCTCTAGATCTTGCAATTCCAAATGTGTTATTTCGGTATCCTTATTATCTTCCTTAATATTGTCTTGTAGATTATTGTTAGTTACTTTTTGATTTTTTTTTCCTATTCTAACTGTTAGTTTTCACCATTTTTCTCATGGATTTTTATGACTCCTTTTCATCAAACTGCTCAAAATTTTCATTCAAAATTATTATGTTCATCACATTTCTCCTTCTCCAGTTTTATTAATGCTGATCTAATTCTGGAGATCTTTTAAAAAAATCTTTTTAAGTTTTTTTCTACAACTACCTTCAATTGCCTCTAGAAGTTTTTGTGCATCATCCATATTTTTTGGTATGCTTTTTTCATATATTTAGGTTCAAGTCATCCAAAATAACTTATTCTTCTACTTTATTGCGATAACTTAAATTTTCTTAAAATGTTTCAATATTGTTGACTTCTGGAAAATCTTCTGATATTTCTTTCAAATCTTCCGAGAAATTTTTCAGAAGATTCTTTCAAAACTTTCTATTTTCCCCAAAATTTCCAAGTCAACTGATTTAAATACAACTAAGGCTTGAGCCATTTAATATCTGGAGACACTCTTTTTTTTTTAACTGCAGCGCTCCTAGCTGTCGAATCAAGAAAGTTTTGGCAGCAGTTCATTTTAAAATGTTTTTTTCATTGGGTAATGAAAAGATCGTCAGTATTCATGCACAGGACTGAAGTGGCATCCACGAACAAGAAACGTGAAGCCGAAAACTTGGTGCTGCTTGTGGTGCTCATTTAACAGCTCGGTTTTCCAGAAAGCTATATGCAGCAAACACAATATTCGCGGCGGAAGTTATCGTGTTTTGTCGTATATTTGATTCGAGAGAAAAATATTCCGCATAGTACTTAGTGCAGTGGTTATCACAACTATTGTACTTTTTCATTGTTTATTAGCCAGGTACTATAATGTTTTATCAAAATTACTGATGCTAGTAGTTTGGTAGAAGAAAGATTGTGAAGAAATAGAATCCATTGTGAATCGAGATTGCAATGTTAAAATCGTTACTAGCGCCACTCTAAAAGTTGCAGGCTTCAAGAACTAACGAAAAACCGACGTTGTTGCGAGCTCGTTGAAATATGATAAATCGAGCGTGTTTCGTGAGTGTCATACTAATGATTGGCAAGATCATAGCAAGCGTTGTAGTTGAACTAAGGATTGGAAGTTTAATGCCAGCCAAATCACTTTAAAAAGGATTCGTCTGTGAGAAACGTTTCGATTTTTTCGGGCAAGTAAGCAACCAATCAGGATACTGAAGTAGTATCTAGTGGCCAAAACACGTGTCCGGATGTTGAAAAATATGGTTCTTAAGAAGTATGCTAGACGCATGACGATACATGGAAAAGGAAACGTTCATGAAGTTGCATTACCTACTTGCAACTGGTCAAGGTGATGCGACTAGCAAGTTCAACTTTATTTTTGCCGATAAATTCGAAAGAAAGCTCATAATCTGGAAAGGCATTTGCATCTGTGAACAAAAAACTCGAGTTTTCGTGGGACACAAGACTATGTAATCCCAAATGTATTGGC
The DNA here is from genome assembly GCA_034211315.2 of Aedes japonicus. Taxonomy (NCBI): domain Eukaryota; kingdom Metazoa; phylum Arthropoda; class Insecta; order Diptera; family Culicidae; genus Aedes; species Aedes japonicus. Next base: position 117,327 of record JASCZW010000575.1, read on the forward strand.
AGGAGTGCCAGAAAAAAACGTATTTTTCCAAGAATTATAGCTTAAAGTAGACCAGTAAGGTTTTCGAATCATCTAAAGGGTGTCCGCATTTAAATTGCATCACTATAAACGCGTCCTCGAAAACAAGTCTCTCAACCGATTGTCATGAAATATTTAAGGAATAAAATACAATGTATAATCCTGGTTTAGGTATTTTTATTTCACTATATTTCTGTACCAAATCCAAAAGCCCGAACTTTCTTCTTAATACCATAAGATACGCATAGATTTGGTATAACGCTTGAACCGACTTTTTTCCCGCTTTCAACCATGACTTCAATATTTCCTGTGCTGAAGGCCGTAACTCTGGAGAGTTTGGCGGATTAAGATCCTTCGTCACGTGACACCATTCGTCTTGTACCACTCCAGAACATCCTTGGAGTAGTGCCAAGAGGTTTTCAGGCATTCATTCATTTGTACTTGACCATATACAGTTAAAATTGTCACGAAAGGCTTGCTCCGTTTACCACACGAATAAATCCCCTGCCATTTACAACAGCAAGTGTCAAAGTTCCCCAAGAAATTGCTAATTTTAGCAATTTCTTGGGGAACTTTGACACTTGCTGTTTCCTGAGAGACTCTGAAACATCAATCTTGTCTTTCGCAGTCTTATACTGGTTGCCGAGAATCGGTTTAAAGTCCGCTTTTACGTGTGTTTCTTCGTGTGTGGTTCAGTCAACAATGGTGTGTTCAGGTTACGCCCGCGTGTTTTAGCTGTCCTATTCTGATTTTCAGGTTTCTGAACTTAGAATGAACGAAGCCCGGCTCGTTTTTTGGATTCCTGCACGAAAATTTTGGTCAAGTGCAGTTTTTTCGTGACATCCCGAACGGAGTTGGGTTTGCGTTTAAAGGCAGCTACCCCTCGCTTGTGATCCTTCACACCGTACGGAACACTTTTTCTATCACAAACCTTCTTCTGATCGACAGGTCAATGTTTCCCGAAACGTTTGATGACTGGAAACACTGTAGACTGGTGAATTTTTAATATATTTCCGATGGTTCGGTGCGAAAGAAGTGGGTTGTCGAGGTGCGTAGGCAAAACGTTCTCGCGCACTTGCTGTTCCTTCGACGCCATTTTAGAAACTATGACACTATGACGCTGAGGTCATTTCACCCAAAATTTCGTTGAAATCAACGCAAAGGGCAAAATGTTACAGCTTGTTGAAAGTGATGCAATTTAACTGTGGACACCCTTTATAATCGCCCAATATTTCTGAATCGAACGGAATTGAAGGCAGTGAAGGTGGCTGACTCAACTACCCTCAATTTCGCCCATTTGAGAGATATTGGGCAATTGTAAAACAGAACTTTCAATAGAGTGGATAGATGATTCGTAAATGCAACAGTATGGAACAGAGATTAATAGATCGTGGAACTGATTAGTTCGAAAGGTGATGAATGGTATTCGAAGAAAAGTTCGAGAATCAAACCAACCAGTTTATGCTATTTTCTTTGAGTGACAGATCCAATTTTTGGCGTCCATATATTAAAGGACAATTCCTTTATAATATTCTAGGTAGAATGTACAATTCTGGAAGTGAATTAAAGAATATTGAGGGATATTATATTTACGCCCAGTCACTTTTGAAACTTTAGAGAGGCCACTTTATTGTAAGCGATATTAGATGCTCTTTAAAGTTTATACGAGAAGATAAAGGAACATCAGTTGTTTGAAATAAGTCCAGGGATCTTGAAAGGTTTAACAAGATTTCTGGATATGTACATATATCTTCAATTGTATTTAAAGGAATTGTCTGGGACCTGTTGCAAATGGTATTCCAAATGGTCTTCCTTAGAAAATAATCTAGAAGCAATGTTACTAACTTTAAGTTAGACAAAACAATGATGGACTCACCAAGCTTCAAAAGGATTGATTTATCTTTGTTTTTCACGCAAGAAGCGTAAACAGTTGTCTCGTTCTCTTGTACAAGATGCTTCATCCACAACTGGCATTCATTATGCACTGCCAGTCAGTTTTCAAATAGATTCCGTCTATGTTTTCACTATTCAGTAAACGCTTTACTAATACAAAAAATAAGAGCATCACGAACAATGGTCTATTTTTTAACCTTTATAATCAGCCATTTCTCCTTAAATATAATGTTTTTCAAATCGAACGAATAGATTTATTCCTAGCAATATGTTGTTTTAATTATAACTGTTGATATTCATTAAAACAATTAACATATAATTTGCGAATTAGTTATGACTTATAATTGTAAGAAATGATTTTTCGAAAGTGCTGTTTGGATGAACTATACTATCAATCAGTAATAGCTTTTGAGCTTGTTGTAATATATCTACATAATAGTTGGGATCCATAATGAATATTATTTTTGTTCTTAATGGCCAAGGGAACTTGATTGTAACTATTCACTATTTGATATCGACTGCTGAAGAGGGAAAAAGGCTGTCATAAGATATACTTTTCATTTTAATTTTCATTTTGCAGCGTTTGGTTGGTCAATGAGAGCGCAAGGCAATCTTAAGTCGAGAATTAGGAAGGGGAAGGGGTAATGGAAAACTGGTCTTTGCGGACTACTTGAATGCCATGGGAGAGGATAAGGATTAGGTAGAGGTAAGGGGTTTGTAGAGTTCTTGGAAAGAGATGGCCGCGTTGCTACAAAATGACCGGAAATGTAAGTTCGCTTCAAAAACATGTATGTTACTATCCAAATTTCTGTATTATTTGATTTCTGTTCGATTTCTTATATATTGACTGGTAAAGGACTGGTGGTACTTCTCTTTGTGTGCAGTCTTTGCATTCTTTCCTTACAAGAACTGCATGTAGGCCATGGTTGGGAAGGTCCTTTGTACTTTTATCGATCCATTTCACCGCAATTCGCGGCTACCTAGACCGCGTCCGGGGCTCGCTGATTTAGTGACCACTCGGGGCCATAGTGGTTGCAAAATCTATCGATAAACACGGATACGATTGACCAATTGTATCACAATTGATCAATCTGACATTCAATATGTCAACACTATGCTCAGGGGCTCACTGAGCGTACGCAATAATTAACTGTTATACTGAATCTTGTATACAATGTTATGATACAAGTACAGATGCTTTTATAGCACACAGCTAGTTGAAAAGCTTGCGAGAAAACAATTCTCGGGTTTTTTATTAGGCGAACTACAATTGAGAATTTCTAGCCTCTCTTGCATTCATAAACCAATCACCTTAACGTTTTACATTCTACTATTTGTAGAGTATGCTAGCCAACTGTTTCGATCTGTACTAAAGAATCCCTCGAAAGTTTTATAATGGCGCTGTAATGAATGAAGAGAGTAGACCGAGAGAATCTCTCAATGTAGATCGCATGAAAAACCCTAAATTGTATAGCTTCACCTATACAACCATGGAGCATGGCCAGTAACCAGATTTGATAGTTAGTACTTTGCTTAAATCTATTATTAGAAATATCGCTACATCAATGTGTAGTCTTTAAATCACCTTGGACGATTAATTTCAATAAAGTGATCAGTAGAAAACCTATAAACGCGGTTTTCATTAATATAGTGGCTAACTATATAGAAAGATCGATGCAATCCAATAAAACCGCCAGCATATAGTTAGTAACATAAAAAAAGAGAAAAGAAAGAAGACGTATGTGAGAAGATGTATGGGTATATGTGAGATTATTGGTAATATTCTCACAACGACTCTTCGTTTTTCTGACCTAAACTTTCGAATCTCTGTAACCCAATCAAACTTAACCGGAACCTCTAATTCTAATATCTTTAGCACATTTACTGTCTTACATTGTTGTCTGAACCCTAAATTCCTAGCCTACTCCTTACCTTAGGATCTGTAGCCATTTCAAATCTAAAAATGTTTCAAATATGAGACCATCGATGAGGCATAGACGATTCTGTTTGTTATCAAGCGGGTTTATCCTTAATTTGCTCCTCCCTTCCACTCATCTACTGTTTGGCTTGCAGGATTCATGTTCCTACTCAATCTGACCGCCTTGCAAGTAGGTTATACGAGAACAATGATCCTATGATATTGTTTATCACTCATCAAACATCGCTACTGATACAAATCACATGAAAAGGTTCATTTTACAGCTTCAAATGGTGTTTCCTAAGCGGTCCCTCCGCGTCCTATCTCTAATATACATGCTTGTCATCGTCAGTCTTAAGTAACACTTTTCTGTGCCCATGCGCTTTACTTTGAAATCAGATAACTACCCTGATCAAAATATTCACCCCTTTCTAAAATGGTGCAATTACATTCAGATATTATACCATGAGCAAATCAGGTATTTATTTAGCAAATCAGGTTATTTATTCCATAAAACAAATGGATAAACAACAACATAAATTGCCGAAAATCAAAGGCACTTTTAGTCGTTTTTCCATAGATTGATAGTAAGAAGGCTAAGAGTGAATTGCAGCCAGTATCATACCTGATGGTTGAGTGGCTTTAAATAAACGTTCTACGACGTGGCAGTGAAAAAATGACTAGCATTTGTGATACTTTCACAACTGGTCAAATTCTTGGTCTCACATGCATGTTTTTAAAGCATGAGATAAGCTCTCTCAGCCCTCAGTCCTCTAAAAATTAAAAAGTGACTGTTCAGATCATTTTGTTAGAGGAGGAGACTTTCGAGACTTTTTCATTGAAAATACGGACTGTTTAGAAACTAGAATTTAAATACCGACTATGTCTCTATGGAGAGACGTGCTACCAGTCCAGAGAGTGTGATAATCTTGATTATTTTAGAATTGAAATACATTCTTGAAATTACAATACTTTCCGTCGTTCAACGTTTTGTCATGCAATCGACTAGTAAACAACATTGAAGAACGCATAGTTTTAAAACAAATGCAATAATGTGCCTTAAGAACAGAGATAAACACCCATTTTCAAATATTTGAACATACTAGCAAACATACTACAACAGGAAAATATTGTTGAAATGGATACGTTTCGGCTGCAGTATTAACTTTAAAAATTGCCCTCAGCTGCTGAACTTGACGATCCAAAAAAAAAACCTCTGCAAAATAACGAGCACCATTCCATCATCGTCGTCGTCGTCGTCGTCGTCCTCGTCATCATGAAAATCAAAACCATCATCATTCCAACTACGGTGCCATCCCCCGAATGGCTTTCGCTTCTGATACGGAACCAGACAGCAGTAATCCATTACGGGAGTGGCATTCAAACGAGGAGAGCTTTTTTTCTGTCCCCCTCTCCTTTTGACCAGTAACAATACACCACCGCAATAAACTAGATTGAATGCTTCGGCTTTGATTTGCCTCCCCTGATGATGGGGTCCCCGCAGCCAGTTTGGACGTTCGACTGGAAGTTAATCTAATATCCGAAACTTTGGAAAGCCCTCCATAAAAGCAACTCCTTCAACTCGGAAAAAGCAACGGCCCATAATCGGAAATTACCTGCAGTTTCGGCATTCCCAAATTCACCTAGCAGGTCCCAACGGACAAACCGAGAAGCACACTAATCCCAGCAAGCAAAGCGAGTCGGTTGATCTCATTAAAATTTTATTTGATTCTTCCCTAAATTGTTAACGAAAGAGATGTTTCATGATGCATTTTAGTTTTAATTACATCGTAAAAAATGCCTTTTAAATACGACATGGCTGCCGGCACCTCTCGGGATCCCATCAAAATGGGAAAATGAGAGGGTTTTCGTGAGCTTCACCACCACCATAAAGATGAAAGCCATCCGACGAACACCGGTCGAGTCGAGTCTGGCAAGGGGAAATTACGGAGGGAAGCCAAAATTTATGTGCATTTCCACCCACACTCGAGAGCCAGCGCCACTCATGGTCCGGAAAAATTCCAGCGTTTCTGGTGACCTGGTCGGTTCAGCTGGTAACCCTAAGATTTCGGAACAATCCCCAGCATCCATGCCTACGAACAAACGTGAGCAAGATTTTTACTTCTGCCAACGAACGAACGAACGTTTATTACATTGTCGGGTCCAGAGCTCGACAGCTCGACGACGACGACGACGACGAGGACGGAGAGAAGCATTTTAACAATATTGTTACACTGACATCAGCCACTACTGAGGCTGGGAAACCACAAAGAGGTGTATCACTTTGCCGAGATTGTGCCGCCGTTTGGCCGGACGACGTGGCTGGTGGCGTGGGTGAAGGCAAGACGTGAGATTTGACATTGGTGAGCTACTGACTACAAGCCATCGTGCACCTTGTTCTCTCGCTTGTTTGGCCCTTCAGGGCAGAGTCGACGATGCGGCGGTGCTCAAGTGGAAGGAAATTGATACAAAACGTGGTCCGTTTAATGAGACAGAGGATTTGCCACCACACTGGGTAGGGCAGCAGCGGGTTCACTGGAGGGCGGGAATGGCTTATTTTCGGTTTGTTTTGCTAAATGGGTGGAACTTTTATTTCTGTTTTAAGGATCAGGATGTTTCGGGTAGGAAGGGCGAAAGGTGAGTTGTTGATTATTTTTGGAAACAGTTGGTGGAAGCTACGCTTATCATGTAAGGTTGATTAGATTACTCTACCGACAATCTACTTACTCCCAAGAAGCGGTAGTCGTAGAAGCTCAGTCGAAGGCTCGCATCTCTGTACAAAATTGTTAATGGTCTTGAGTTCTATGAACTGTGGCAAGTGCAACCATCCCTTAGCCAGGAGTCTATACATTTTCCTAAACGAAAAATTCCTGACCAGATCGGAAATCAATCGCAGCAACCTCCAGCATGGCATTACTTTGTAGATGCGCCTTTACCGGCTGAGCTAAGGGAGCAGAAACTGTTATCAATTAGTAGACAAACAGTTTTCTTTGTTAAGTTTTGAATTCTGTTTGTTACAATAAAAGATAAATATGTACCAACCTTAATTGTTTACCTGGAAATGAATGCTTCATCTTCCACAATTTTCAATTCAGAAACCGTCTAAATAAGAGCACATCTCTTGAACCTAATTCCACCACTTTGATCAGTAATCTCGTTACAAGTCGGCGACCAGCCATTTATTTTGATTTATCACGAATCGAATGTTTTCTTCACTCGATTTCAAGAGAAAAAAATTCAAGCTAAACGTAATGTTCCCAACCGTCGAAAAACAATAAAAACAAAACACATGACCGGCAACCAGGGATGCCAGATTTTTTTTTTTCATATGTCTGTGATAAAAATTTGAAATGGCTGGGAGCACTCATGATCATCAATATAATTATGGTCATATGAATAATTTTAGTATAGACTGCTTCTTCGGGTAGTCAGCGATCATCTCTTAAATTTCAGGGAGACTCTCTCCTGATCTTCTTCAAGGCTCTTTATTGACAAGTTTCATCTTGAACTTCAGGCAAAATTCCTCATGAATTTCATGACAGTCACTCCATATTTCCTTCGAAATCCACATTTAAGAACCCAACCTTACCTTCCAGAAACATTTGGTAAGTTTTTTTCCTGAACATAGTTACTTTCCAAACTTCTTATAAGTCTCATCCTGAACTACGAGGAAAGTTTCTGCAAAACTTTGAGAAAGTACTCTTCAAAATTTCTTGGAAAATTTTCTTAAGTTGTTAGAAGTTTCTTTCTGAACTTCTGAGAAGCTCTTTCCTTAACTGCCGAAATAATCTTTTCTGAACTTTAGGGAGGTATTCTCCTGACCTTCGGGGAAATTTGTTCCTGGATTTCTGAAAAATTCCTGCTCGAACTACTAGAAAGTTCCCCCTATACTTCTGGAAAGTTTCTTCCTGATTTTATCGAAAGTATCTACCATAACTTCTGGGATTTCATGAACTTCGAGAAGTTCTCATTCTGAAATGCTGGAATATTCGATTCGGAACATTAGGGAAGCTCTCTAGCACATTTGGATAGCTCCAACTAAACTTTTGGTCTCTTCGCAACTTCTGAGAAGTCGTCTTGTAAACTTCAGAGGAGTTCTTTACTGATTTTTTTGAAAAATTTCTTCTTGACTCTACAGGAAGTGCCCACTCTGGTAGGTTTCTTCCTGAAATTCGGGAAAGTTTTAAGCTGAGCTTATTTTTTCCAAACTTTTGATTGGTCCCATCCGGAACTGCGAGGAAAATTTAATTGATACTTTGGGAAAGCCGTCTCCAAAATTTCCTTAAATTTGTTCTTGAAGTTTCTTTCTGGACTTCTGAGAAGTCCTCTTCTGAACTTTTGGGAAGTTTTCTCCCGAACTATGAGGAAGTTAGTTCCGGAACTATTCAGAAATTTATGCTTAAATTAGAAGAAAATACCCCCAATGCACCTGGAAAGTTTCATTCTTTTGACTCTAAAGAATTTTGAGAAACGCTTATTCTGAAATGTTAAAATGTTCTCGTCTGAGCTTTGAAAAAGTTGCCTAGCACTTCTGGGAAGTTCCAACTAACCTTTCGAGAAGATTCTTCCGGAACTTCTGAGAAGTTATTCCCTGAACTTGAGAGATGTTCTTTCCTCAACTTCTATGACGCATCGTCCTGAGGTTTTTTTTTTCTGATTTTTTGAGAAATTATAGGCATTGCCCTTCCTAGTTAGCTCACGTCTGAAATTGGGGGAAGTTTTTTTTTCTGAACTTCTGGGAAGTTCAATCTTGAATTTCTGGGAAGAACTCTAAATCCTCTGAAAAATTCCACATTTTAAAGAAGTCCTCTCCCCATACACTTCTTCCTGAAGCTCTGATAAGTTCTCTTCTGATTCTTAGGGAGGTTCTGTCTTGAAATTCTTGTATGTATGTTCTTGAATTTCGGTTATGAATTTTTGAAGGTTCTTCTGAAGGTTGCTTCCAATACTTCTGAGAAGTTTCTGCCTGACCATAGGAGAAGCTTTATTTTCGAGGAAGTCTCTAAATTTTTCAAATATGATTTGTATTGTTGTGAACCTTGATTTTGGTTCTGACTTAATAGCAAAGGACCAATATTACCAACGCTTTGACAGTAATTTTTCGCATGGAGTAGAACAGCCGTGGGATTAAACGCTACCATAAGTAGGGACTCCATGTTACCCTCGGAAAGAGCCTTTACGATACTTATATCCGCGTCCATTGTGTCTCCATGTGGCCCACCACTTTCGTTTCTTCAAGGATTACTACTTTAAATGATACCAACGATATTTTAAAATATTCCAACAAAGCTTCTTACCGTATTTACCATACTATTCAGATCCTCGTATGTTTTAAATCCGAGCTTCATAGAATACCTTCATTTGAAATTTAAAAAATATTTCAAATGTCTGTAAAAGTCTGCAACATCAATCGTTAAAAAAGTCTGCAATAAAAATGAAAAGTCTGCAAATTTGCAGACATGTCTGTGAATATGGCATCCCTGCAAGAAAAACAAAACACTTGACAGGTAACACAAATACAACCGTTCGTACACTCTCGCGTCACTTTACTCAATTTTTGAGCACAATTGTATGCCATATCTTTTTCTCTCACGGAAATATTACTCTATTTTCGTAAAAAGTGGTTCTACTCCAAAATTGAGTTGATCCACTTTTTAACGAAAATTGAGTAACATTTTCGTGAGAGGAAAAGAGGTTGAATACAATTGTACTCAAAAATTGAGCAAAGTGGCGTGATAGTGTAGGCAGAGCTTGCTGCGATCATTTTTCTTCTTAGGACTACGAACTATATTACATGATATACAGTACCTAGTTTTCACTGGAAATAATGTGTATGGCATTTGATATCAAGATACTATATATCACGTAATATAGATTGTAATGTGAACGGGGTTTTAATCAATTTCCACTTTTATAACGAGTTAATATCTGAGAACGTATTCCATTTGGTGAATTTGGTAAATTTCCGCATTTCTCGCTTAGCATTTGAAAAGGGTCTATCATCGCTGATCAATTCTTTCCATAGAGTTTCACTTCGGTGAACAATTGGCTGCAAAAACATTTTCGTTAGATTTTATTCTTCAATATACATCATTATACATATTATCGACCAAATATTTTCCCTGGCACACGAGTCAAAGGGCCAATTCTAGAAGGAGTTCGGTATGTGGTATCTGTAAACAAAGCACATTGAATCCTTCATAGCTTGTGGTATAGATGAAGAATCCAGAGAACTTCGGAGAAGTTTTTCAAAGCTGTTCAGGAAGTTTTTCAGAGAAGTGCTTCAGAGAAGTTCAGGAAATTAAATAGAATTAATTGCTATGAATTTTCAAATTATTCGAATGTACCGGTTCTTATAGCAGCAAAAATTAATTGAAATTGAAATTATAGGTGTATTACAAATTCGTATATTTAGAAGAGAAGGAGCTGTCATTTTCACGTAATTCTAAACAAAAATGGCAATTTTTCAATTGTTTAGGAGCATTATACGGAAAACACGTTAGAATCAAAGCCCCTGCAAAGAGCGTCAGCGATTATTGAAAATATGAAAAGCAGTTCAGCATCATTCTTATGGCTTTGGTGGATGTTGAATACAAGTTTGCGCATGTCAACATAGAATCAAAAGGAAGGATCAATGATGGTGTATTTTCCGATTGTTGTTGGGAAATCTTATGCAAGATCTTTGGCTCGTAAGATGTATGTTTTGGATCCGATGGTGGGCAAATTGTATGGTTCATCTAATGTGAGGACGATCAGCTGCTCTTGAGACACTCTGAAAAATATTTCCTCCTCATAGACCTGCTCAAATTGATTATTCAAGTTCCTTAAACCCATAAAATATTAGTTAGCAAAGGCAGTCTTCAGCCCGTAACGTCTCTAGCAACGAGTTGGTCGATTTACCTAGAATAGTGGCCCGATGTTTTAGTTTTTAAGATCCGTTTTAAAAAACGGAAATTGCGCACTTCTGACTTTGGTTTAGATCCACTCGGTTTTTCGGGTACCAAAACGGGTGATTGTACGTTGGAGTCAGGAAAACATCAAAGTTTGAACATCGGAACTGGTAGAATCATGATCTGCTTCAAGTGTTCTCTCAACGTTATCATCTGGAAAATACTCAGTACTTGGCTAGGTATCAAAATTCCTTCGTCCAGACTTTCTTTGGATGAGGAATTGCAAATCAGAATAACACACTCACTTTGAAGTATACACTTCCTCAGGTGAACTTGATTAGCTGGGTCCCACAACACTGGATATTCCTCCAACAGCTCAAGCGGAAGTTCTCTGCCTGGTGCATTTTTGCAATATAAACGAACTGTCAAAAAACTTCGAACAACGTATTATGAACTATTCAGTCCGGATGTTAGTTAGTTCATATTCTACCACTATTACATAGAAAGTATCGCTAGAGTACACACACGACAACGGGCACGGCTCTATATCACCTTCTAAAAATGTGCGCATCTCTTGAACCGTATTCATCCAAAGTTATCAGAAATCTCGTTACAAATCGGCGACCAGAGATTTATTTTGATTTATCAACAATCAAGCAGTCGTAAAACAAAAGAAAAATAGATGTGGATTATATCAGGGATATGGTACACATATGGTTGGTTAAAATGTTACTAAAATAGTTCTTTAATTTTGCTATGGACCCCTTTAGAATTGGACCTGATTAGAATTTTGAAATTAGAATATGGACATCTTAAGAATTTTGCTACGTACTGTATTTTAATACCTCTCTGCATTCAAGGCTATGCTATCAATGCTAGTACATATGTAGCACGCGACTAATGGCCAGTTCTAAGTGGCCCGAAATTTTATCCTTGTATTGGGTAGACATGGAAACCGGTAACTGTCCGATTAGCCGGTCTTGCATGACTCTGTCTCCCATACCATAACCGGGCGAACTGTGGCAGGCGGAGAAAACACTTTCCGAACCACCAGCTGAGAGCTCGTGTCGAAAACTGAATTCATTTGTTCTTGGGACCTTAACACTAGGGGTCCCTCGTCTCGGTAAATAATTTCGGTAAATCTCGCGAGCTATATACTAGCGTTGATAGTATAGCCCTGATTGAAGAGAGTACGAAGGGGGACGGCAACAAAGCAATGCAATTGGCAGATGAGAGGCTTGGCTATTTCTATATTCATCATGGAATGAACCTTAATGAATTAAAAAGAAAAAGACAATTTGAACCATTTGTTACCCGTTTTTGAAGAGCCGGATAGGGAAAAACATATATTCAACCTGTTCATAGGAAGATTTGTATGGGAGCAATAGCAGGTAATTTTAAAGGAAAAAATTGAACAACTTATACTAATAGCACTAAGTTGTGATTTCAATGCAAAAAAATAGTATGCTTTTCTGATCAAATGGTGTATGAATGAAGTCATTGTGTTCAGTTGAACGAGAGTTATTAGCGTTTAAAATTCTTTCACTGTAGCGTAACGCTCTCTTTTTTTTAATTTTTTAATGACACCCAGTATGGAAAAGAAAAGCGTAGTCCTACGTTAAAATGCATAACAGGTAACGCAAAATGAATCGTTCGTACACGGTCAAAACAGCCTTTCTTTCATTTGTTCTGCAATCCCTTTTTTTCTCACGGAAAATTTACTCATTTTTTGGAAATAGTTGAACTACCCATAAATTGAGTTGTTCCACGTTTTACGAGAATTGAGTAATTTACTTGATAAAAAAAGTGACAGTAATACAAAATTTAATGAAAGAACGGCTGTTTTGAACACGTAGGCAGAGCTTGCTGCGATGATTTTTCGTCCTAACCAGGGATGCCAATTTTTTTTTTTCAAATGTGTACGATAAAAAGTAGAAATGTCTGGGAAAGTCTAAACAAGTCTGTTTATTTTTTTACAAAATTAGACTTCTTTCAATGAAAATACGTAATGAGAGAGCGAGTTATGTCATTTTCGCTATACGTGTGTTTATGTAAACATTTTTGCATCTATTTCTTGGATTGTAAGCAATCTTACACTATTGATTCATATTTTTAAAGTGTTAAAGTGACGCTGCAGCTTGAAGTATTCTCATAGATGACACAATTTTTTTTCTTATTTATTCTCGCATCAACGTTCTTTCCAGTTTTGTTTTATTTTTTAAATCAAAATTTAGTTCTCTTTTGATGAGTTTGAACAGACTTTTTTTTCAAAGTTCAAAAATAACCGTTGAATTTCAATGAATTACAGAGTCAATTTTCCGTTGAAAAAATTGGAATAAAGTGACACGGAGGAACATATTTTTTGAAGCTTATATTTATGGTTTAGTTGCTAGATAGTTGATTGCTTCTTGGCTAAAATACTCAGCAGCCTCTTTTTTGCAGTAAATTTCTCAAATATGCATTTTTGAATATTTGAACTGTTGTGAACCTTGATTTTCGTGGTAACCTAATGGCAAAGTACCAATATTACCAATGCTTTAACAGTAATTCTTATAATGACAAAAGCGGGACCGAACACTACCATAAGTAGGGACTTCATGTTACCCTCGGAAAGGATGCTTATCTCCGGGCCCATTGTGTCCTCAAGTGACCCACCGCTTTCGTTTCCTCAAGGATTAATACTTTAAGACTAAATTATACCTACGCAATTTTAAAATACTTCAACAAAGTTTTTACCGTATCTACTACTAGGGTGCCTGAAAAGTCGCGTTAATTTCCAACAGATGGGGTTGGTAATCGACAATGTGAACCATTTTCTATGAGCTTCACTCCTTGAATGACGGCTGTCAAAATTTCAGAGAACGTGTTTGATATTGAAGGGACCTTTTAGGCAACCTAGTATACCGTTCAGATCCTTTGTACGTTTAACTCTGAACTTCAGAGAATACCTTTAGTTGAAATCTTAATTATTTTGCAAATGTCTGTAAAAGTCTGCAACAAAAATGAAAAGTATGTAAATTTACAGACATGTCTGTGAAAATGGCATCCAAACTGTCTCTCTTTTAATTATATATCTGTCCCTTTTTTCTCACGGAAAAATTACTCAATTATCGTTACAAGTGGAATAACTCATAAATAGACTCTTTACTAAAAATTAAGTAACTTTTCCGTGTGAAAAAGGGGCAGTAAAACTTAAACGCAGTGATAACGGAAGCGGAATAGCCCAATCTGACTATACCTGCTTGTCGGATAGAAAACTGATTGAATTCAATTTGATTCCAATAGGACATACCGACGTCATTTATGGCAACTGTCAAACTAGCCGTTTCCGTTCCGTTTCCGTCCACATTGCGTTTGGGCCTTAATACAAATGAAAGATAGGCTGTTTTGAGCGTAAATATCTGAGGACGAGCTCCATTTGGTGAATTTGCGCGAATTTTCATATTTCTCGCTTTCCATTCGAAAGGGCCTATCTTTGTTAATTGATTTTCCCCATAGACTTTCTCGGGGACGGTTTCCTTCGATCTCATTGTTCAAACCAAGCTTGCCCGTTAAAACGGTTCATTTTGTCATTATAGAGCAGTTCCAGCCGAAACTGGCTATAAAATTTCTTAATGTGACACGAGCCACTGGAATTTGGACGAAATTTCAGAAACATATTCGGTATAAATCAAGGACAGGACCTGCTAGCTGTTAGTGCAAAAACAAGACCATTTAGCTGTCAAAAAAGACCGTTTTTTATTGGTCGCTGTGACAACCGCCTCTACCGCCTCCGTTTAGTTACGTTAAAAGCAGTCAGTTTGTTGTTGGTTTGGCGGTGTTGCTAGTCACTGCTTTTTCACTATTTCGTTCTGTGACAACTGAACAAATGCGGAAAATAAAGATCAGAAAAAAAGCTTACGAAGATTCAAAAGTAACGCGTGTTATTTATTTGAATTTTTAATATCATCCTTTTCTTCCCTGTAAGGCAGTTTTGTATTCGTAGAGCCTCAAATTCACGAATTTCTCCATTTAAAATATTGACAATTGTTAAACGTTTACTTTATTGAATATTACCAAGTATTAAAAGAATATCGACGAATTTTGATTATATTTCTAATTAAATTTTTTTTTTATGGGATCACTGTGTAAACATATCTGGCAATACTGGAGCGACCCCCGTATCATAGCAATCATAAATTTATAAGAGTTCATCTCTCTCTGAGCTGGCTGGTCCTGTCCTAGGTATAAATGAATACGTATTCTGACGTAAGGATTGTTTGGAGTGGAGACTAACTTTTGAGAAGGGCTTATGTGTTTTAACAAAAAAGTGTCCGAGGAGAAATGACAGGGAATGAAAATGTCAAAAAATATACACTGAAAAAAAAGAAAGTAATTTTTTGCATGTAAAAATCATAAGAATTTTTCATTAATTGATTTGCGTGGAATCTCTCTATATATCTTATCGACGGAAATAAGACATGCTTTTTTACTCAGTGGTAATTAGGCATATGGGGCCAAATACCCTGGTACTAGAAGGAGTTAGGTATCTGTAGACTGAGCACATTGAACCCTTCGTAGTTTGGTGAAGATTGATGTGTAGTTCAAATTTCTTCGGTTTATATAGCCAAAAATTGGCTAGGGCTTACCAACCAATTTTTCCCTAACGCTTAAGTAAAATATAAAAGTCTGATGAGCCTGGAAACGCAGTGGACAGACATAACATATATTGAAATAACAGTGCTGTGGTTAGTACGCGTCCATCGTATTCATTATTTTGTTATTTGGATTTGGTTTCCACGTTCCTTCTAAGCAACGATATTTGATATGAGAACCTCAGCTAAACATATCCGCGGTGAGGTGCATTCTTGCATCCGTCTTGGACATGCGTGCTGTTGTTGTGTTGTGTTATGAGCTAAATTTCTTTGAGTGACAAAGGGTATGATACAACTGGGTAGCAATGCTTTCACTCCGTGAGTCTTACAGATGTCTCCAAATATGTACTGGTGGACTTTTTACAAACAAACTTAAACACAGCAAGAATCACTAAACGGAAACCTTGTATTATTATATGTTTTATTCTTAATTTAATAATTAGGAATTTTCTAACTAACAATAGTGAAATACATTTTGAAGTGGATTAAGTTGATGGAATTTTTATGCATATTTGCTGCCTTTTCATTTTCCTGACCATATTTTTCACTGACATGAATTGCCACTCACCCTGTATATTGATTTACATGACACGAAATCAAATTTTTATCAGCTACGGGTTATCTAATGTTTATTAATTTTAAGAACGTTCCATTCCATCAAAGGAACTCGTGAGTCATGAAGCATGAAAGGGAAGTCAGGAGACATTATCCTACACAGAAAAAAAAATTAACAGTCACGCAGGATTTCCCCTCGTTTAGTTCGAAGCCAACGGAGGCATAAACAACTAAATTGTTTGCAATCTTTTATACAACAGGCTGGATTCAGGCGTTATTTGGCTTAAATTTACATGAAATATCCTATTATTTTTTTTTAAATACCACAGAAAATTCAAATGTTTCTTTTTATCTGTGTTATTCTTAATTTTGCATTCCCCATACGTGGTGTAACGATTATGATGATGTAGAAGGAAATAGTTTCTCATCACCATGAGTCCCCAGGAGTGGACAGTAAGTTTTGCTAGAACGAAAAATATGAAGAGAAAGTGTTGATAGTCCCGTTAGTGTACGGCAGGATGTGAAAAAAATGGATAGAAGTAAGTAAGTTAGTTAAAATTGAGCGAAGAGCATGTAAATTTGTACTAGCATATTATGGACGAAGCCAACATAACGGATGCATTCCGAAGTCTAGTTCAAATACCCCTCCCAAGCGCAACTTAACTGAATAATTCCAGCTGTGAAGTCATCCTCTTAACTGTTTGTCGCACCCTCTCAATATTGGTCCCGGCACGCCCGGGCTATTGATGTTGACGGCCATAAATTTCACGCTGCATTCCGAGGCCAACATTCCCATTCGTTGATTAGAAATGATACGATTAAAAGATCATCAGTTAATTTGCGTTGCATTATGCAAAGATAATTATGTTGAATCCAGCACGTCGTCATCGCCTTTCGTCCTTGTCAGTGCTGGGAGTTCCGAATTCCAAGTCCCACTCGAAGCCGGATTGCATTTCGAAACCGCCAGCACGCTTTCCTCCGATCTCCTGCGAGCACAAAAAGGATAATATTATGATTACGTGCCAGAAGTGCAGGCCCAGATCAGGTCAGCGAGACGGAATCAATCCACTGATTGGATTGTGTGAGCAGCCAGCCAGCACCGATGCAAAGGCCGATGCTCGCCGGGCGAACCATCTGGGGATATGTGATTCCTTAACGTTGTAGCGTTTTTTACCACCCCCCAGGAATGAAGAACCGGTACAGGTAACTGAGCAACATTGAAGGGTTTTCCGGTTATGATGAGTGTATTAGAGGGGCTTTGGGCGAGCAGTTGGCTGCCACTCCTGGGAAAACCCACGGACAAAAGGCGAGGTGAGCAACGTAGCTGCCGACCGGGTAGCAACTCACTAATGGATTATCGGTTAAGGAGATTTCGCTGCTGCCTCGGAGCAGCTGTTCGATGTAAGACTAGAAGTCCCCGTAGGATAGTCGGGGAGTTATTTACAAGCGTACCCCAGCGAGTCTGAAGGCAAAGCGTGAGCGAAACAAAGTTGGAATTGATTTTCCGTTCGGAATGGGAATTGAATTTTGATGCTTGATTGAAGTGTTACACATCGGTTGCCGGTACCCGGAAACATGACTCCGGGAGGTGACTACTTGTGTGTGAGTGTGCGCCTATCGGAACGAAGGAAGTCTCACGCACTCGACTCTACATGTATGCAACCGACAAACGAAGGACGAAGGATAGATCGAAGCCAGGTTTATTTTCACCTTCATTAGGGGTTAGTCTATTGTTTCGAGCTTCATCTTTCGGTCGAATGGTAAATCTACCTGTCCTGAGTACCACCCATCTCGAGTGAGGCGTGATGATCCTCTGAGGATTCTCACCGGGTCGGGACAGTAGGCTGAAGTAGTCCCTTAGTCCGGTGGCAAATTGTTCGCCTTAATCAATGCACCATCGACACATAAATCCACACTGGTCCGACATTATTCTTATTCTTCTCTTTTTCTTTCTTCTTTCAGGTAAGCTTCCAATTTCAAAAACCCGCACCGTTGACAGCGTGAGTACCAGGACAAACGTCCCCGCCGAAGATTGATCAAGCACAATTTTATTTGCTGTTTGTGATCAATTTCACTGTACGCCACGGAATGAGAAGCTAAAATTCAATTGTTGCTTTATTGAATTCAATCATTTTACTTTTATGGTCACCGAAATACCTTTTCTCGTAGTAGCCGTCTGAGCCGGCATGCTTCAGCAAATTCAGAACCCCGGCTACACTCTGCTTAGTTGCACTTTTTTCCGATGGTGAGAGCGAAGGAGGAACTGTGACATTGTTCCATTCGATAACAGTCGAGTCGAGTCGGACTCTGGTGCGAAGCAGGCGAGGACTACGACAGTCTTGAAAGACGCACGCTCTCGAACACACTCTCACACACACACACGGACACGTCATCTCCCATGGTTTTATGGGTGTTTTATTGCTGGGTGGTAAAAATTGCTACACCGTGTGTGACTGATTGCATTTGTGCGGTCAAATTGTGCAGTCTTTGTCCGGTCTTTCATCGGACGGGCGAACGACGACAAAGCTTTTGATCTAATAAGCTCCCCGGTCAGTGAGTGAAGGTGAAAGTAATTTGTTGGTGGGGGTTTTATGGCAGCTTTTTCGGGGCTTCCAATTTAAGTTGAGGACGATTTTTTTTTGACGTAGGACTACGTCTATGATTTCTATACTGGGGTGCAATTTAAAGAAAACCCATATTGCGAACGTCACGAAATGTGGTCAGGTTTTGAACATTAATATCTCAGCTGTTTCTCCAAACATTTTCAAAATGTTTGCCTCAATCAATCAGAAATATTCCTACGCGTCGATTCCAATGTTGAAAACGATTGATTTTCAGAATAAAACTATTGAAAATAACACAAATATAAAATCTGCATCCACATTAATCCGGACACATTCAAATCATTGTAATTTTTGAAATATTGCACGTAGGAATGCAAAATTTCACTGTGGTATAAGTGAGAGTCTATGATGAAAAAGAATATGATTGATGTTTACATTTCATGTTTAGTATTCAAGATGACGACGAAAGAAAAACAAGTGCGCGAGCGAATTTTGACGGAAGTACGGCAAATCCTGAATTGTCAATACGGGACCTTGCAAAAACATTGGATTTGCCTAAATCCACTGTTCACGATGTGCTCAAATCATTTTCGGAACGTTTGACGGTGGTAGGGATGCCATATTCACAGACATGTCTGTAAATTTGCAGACTTTTCATTTTTATTGCAGACTTTTACAGACATATGATATATTTTTTAAATTTCGAATAAAGGTATTCTATGAAGTTCGGATTTAAAACGTAGGCAGTACGCAGTATAGTATTTAAACGCAGTATAGTTGATACGATAAGAAGCTTGAAAGGTATTAAAATATCGTAGGTATCATTTAAAGTAGAAAAAAATGAAGAAACGAAAGCGGTGGGTAACTTGGACACACAATGGGCCCGGACATAAGTATCGTATAGGCCTACTTATGGTAGTGTTCAATCCCCATGCGAAAAATTATTGTCAAAGCGTTGGTTATATTGGTCCTTTGCTATTGAGTCACAACAAAAGTCAAGGTTCACAACAATACAAATCATATTTGAGAAACTTAGAGACTTCCTCGAAAAAAAAATATCTCCTATGGACAGGTAGAAACTTTTCAGAAGCATTGGGAGCAAGCAGTTTCTGCAAGAAGAACCTTAAAAAATTCATTACCGAAGTTCAAGGTCATACTTACCAGAATTTCAAGACAAAACTTCCCCAAGATTCAGGAGAGGACTTATCAGAGCTTCAGGAAGAAGTGGAGGGGAGAGGACTTCTCTGAAGTTTGGAATTTTTCAGAGGTTTTGGAGTTCTTCCCAGAAATTCAAGATTGAACTTCCCAGAAGTTCAGAAAAAAAAACTTCCCCAAGTTTCAAACGGGAGTTAACCAAGAAGGGTAAAAAATCTGGAAAAAAATCTTTAGGACGATGCGTCATTGAAGTTGAGGAAAGAACTTCTCTCAAGTTCAGGAAATAACTTCCCAGGAGCATTGGGGAGCTTCCTTCTAATTTGAGCACGAACTTCCCAATAGTTTCGGATCAAACTTCCTCAAAGATCTGGAGAAAATTTCCAAAAAGTTCAGAAGAGGACTTCTCAGAAGTCCAGGAAGAAACTTCAAGAACAAATTTATGGGAATTTTCCTAAAATTTTTGGAATAAAATTTTCCTCGCAGTGCCGGATGGGACCAATCAGAAGTTTGGAAAGAATAAGCTCAGGAAAAAACTTCCCCGAATTTCAGGAAGAAACCTACCAGAGAGGGTACTGAGGGTCAAGAAGGAATTTCAGAAGTTCACAAGAGGACTTCTCAGAAGTTGCGAAGAAACCAAAAGTTCAGTTGGAACTATCCAGAAGTGCTAGAGAGCTACGCTAAAGTTCCGAATTAAACATTCCAGCATTTCATAATAAGAACTGCTCGAAGTTCACAAAATCTCAGAAGTTATGGTAGATTCTTCTGACAAAACCAGGAAGAGACTTTCCAGAAGTATAAGGGGGATCTTTCTAGTAGTTCCAGCAGGAATTTCCCCGAAGTTCAGGACAATACTCTCTGAAGTTCAGAAGAGATTTTCTCGGCAGTTTAGAAAAGAACTTCTCAGAAGTTCAGGAAGAAACTTCTAGCAACTAAAGAAGATTTTCCAAGAAATCTTATAGAGAACTTCTCAAAGTTTTGCAGAAACTTTCCTCGAAGTTCAGGATGGGACTTATCAGAAGTTTAGAAAATAACTATGTTCAGGAAAAAAAATTACCAAATGTTTCTGGAAGGTAAAGTTGGGTTCTTAAATGTGAATTTTGGAGAAAATAAGGAGTGACTGCCAAGAAGTTCATAAGGAATTTTGCCTGAAGTTCAGGAGGAAACTTCCCAGAATAAAGCAAAGAAGATCAGGAGAGAGTTTCCCTGAAATTTAAGAGATAATCACTGACTAACAGCAGTCTATACAAAAATCATTCATATGACCATAATAATATTGATGATCATTAGTGATGATGACAACATAATAAAATATAGTACACACCATCAATGGTTATTGTTGATTAAAAAAAGTCTGTTGAATTTATAAAATGAAAACTAAATTTTGATTACAAAATACAAAACTATGGAAAATTGTATCATCTATGCGAATGCTTCAAACTTCAGTGTCACTTCAAAAATATGAAACAATAGTGCAAGGTTGCATACAATCCAAGAAATAGATACAAACATGTTTACATAATCACACAAATAGCGATAATGATTTAACTCGCTCTCTTATAACGTCTTTTCGTTGTAAGAAGTCTAATTTTCTAAAAAAAAATTTACAAACTTTTATAGACATTCCCAGATATTTCAAATTTTTATCACAGACATTTGAAAAAATATCTGGAATCCCTGGACGGTGGAGAAGAAACCGAGAAGTGACAAAAACATTGGGTCCTGTCATGGACTAATAGGTGAAAAGGATATTAACGAAAAACCCAAATCTCTCCATTCGAACAGCGGCTCGTAAAATAGGGATGTCGCCTGGTTTTGTCCAAAATCAAAACAACGTTTGGGACTTAAGTCGTATAAAGTAAAAACAGTTCCAAATCGCAACGACAAACAGAACTTGGCAGCAAAATCACGGGCTCGACGTTTGTACTGCGAATATATGACGAAGTTTTCATGCGTTGTTATGGACGGTGAAACTTATGTCCTGGAGGATTTCAAGCAGCTTCCAGGGCTGGCTTTTTATTCTGCTATGGCCAGAATGCTACAGCCGTGAGCATTTCAGAACGAAGAAGGCATCGACATTTCCCAAAATACCTTGTGTGGCAAGTAATTTGCACGTATGGCAAAAGAGTAAATCTTTCGTCACTACAGGCACAATCAGCAAGGAGAAGTATCAGAAAGAGTGTCTGCAGAAGTGATTGCACCCTTCATCATACAAGTCGCAATGAAAAACCTTTGTTCTGGCCCGATTTGGCATCATGTCACTATGCTAAAACTGTGATGGAGTGTACTAAGCAAATCTTAGTCACTTTTTTAGTCTAGTCACTAAAAGTCACTATTTGTCAAAAGACACTAAAGTTACTATTTTCGGAAAATTGTCACTAAAGTCACTATTTTTGCACCGCAATTGTAAAAGTTCAAAACATCACACCTGTTGGCAATAGTCAATCTAATTAAGCGATTTGGCCACACTATATAAGGTCTAATTTCTTAAAAACTAGGTGCCCTGGCGAACGCTGTTCCGCCTCTACGTCAATTGAATTTGTCAAATGCAGAGCGCTGATCGGTCACAGCACTCTAGATTAGCTTGAATGCTATGCACGTGGTCCATCTTTCATTATTTTGAATAATTTTTCAATTATCTTTACATAAACACCTAGTGAATCCCATGACGAATCGAACTGAATCGGAGTAAAACAGTTAAAACGTTTAAATATCCAAATAAAATGTCGACAGAAAAGGATCAAGTCATTTTTGATTTTTAATCCCTATTTTTCAAAATTATTTTGTTAGATTTAGTTTTATTCAAATGCGGAATACTCTTTTGTTATCCAAATAGTCGAGAAAAGTGGGAACAAATTGTAAAGGACTTATTTGCGGTTACTCACTTAGTAATTCTGAATCTAAATTTGACTGTCCGTATCCCGACAGTAAATACAATGCAATTCAACCAGATAGTAAAAGAATAGTATAAATTTCCATTTAAACTCTTTAATTGAAATTTTATATTTTTTTCTAGGAAACATCTTAGACAAATATTCTTAGGTTATGATATAGTAAATTTTTAAAATCATAATTCATCAATTATTCAAGGTTATTCTGACTTTGCTTGACTGCTGTTAAAGCGCATATTTTTTGACAACGATGTAAAAGTTGTTAAGTAGAATTTGATAAAAAAATAATGACGTAGGACAACGATACTAAAGGGTGTCCACAATCAAATTGCATCACTTTAAACTCGTCGTCAAAAACAAGTCTCTCAACCGATTGTTATGAAAATATTCAGGGAATAAAAAACAATGGATAATCTTGTTTGAGGTATTTTTATTTTACTGTATTTCTTTACCAAATCCAAAAGCCAGAGCTTTCCTCTTAATACCACGCATAGGATTTTGTACAACGCTTGAACCGACATTTTCTCCACTTTCAACCATGACTTCAACATTTCCTGTTCTGTAGTGACAACTTTAGGATGCTTACGAAGTTCGTGCTTCATTATAGAAAGAAGTGAGAAAGAAGTGGGTTGTCGAGGTGCGCGTGCAAAATGTTCTCGCACTCTTGCTGTTCCTTCAACTCCATTTTCGAAACTACGACACATTGCACAATGAAACTCACGCAGTGTAAACAATACACGCTGAGGTTATCGTTGTTATTGAAAGTGATGCAATTAAACTGTGGACACCCTTTAAATGTAAATCATTTAGATTATGCAATGCAATGTACTTTGAATTAACCTTTCCAGGCCTAATTTATACAAGCAATTTGGTGAATTGTGAATTTGGTGCTCAATAATGATTGAAAGAAGTAGGTAATGTTTGTTTTTAGATGTGCTGGGTCGTCCGAACTACCCAGGAGCTCTGAACTTAAGATCTCCAGTTCTCCTGCAAAAATGTCTTCTGAAGTTTTAGACTTTAAGGTCAGTTTAATGGTTCTGAATATCTGAATAATCTGTAATGGCTAATTAACTTAAGTAAATGTTTGAATGCATATCGGAACCTTTCATAGATTTTAAAGCTAACTTTACGACTACAGATGTCTAAATTCTGAACTCTGAATCCCATGATATTTTATTTTATCCAGTTGTGGCCTTCCAAAGAGACGCACTAAATTTGATCAAATACATATTGTTACTTTGTTTAGTCAAAAATGCTGTAGATTTTATGTTTTGAATTCTTGATCTGGATAACCTTAAACATCGAAGATTCCTCTATGATCTGTTGTTCTTCCAGAATATCTAATGATATTTCAAAACACATCGTGGCTTTGCCTAGGCCAGCAAAGCTTTTGTTACAACTGTAAGTCCTATGTTCTGATCTCAAGGATAGTTTGTATAACCTAGAACATGTCATATTGCTTTATAATGTACTTTGACTTTAAGAATGTTAATTCCATATTGATTGTAGCTTTGTATTGCCTTTACTGATACAATTTGAAATCTGCTGTTCTGATTGCCAACGTTTGGATGACCTAGACTATCCATTATCTTCTTGTGTATTTTTACCATTCAAAAATATACTGAATATACTTGAATACGTGACGTAACATTGTGTGGTCAAAAAAACAAACTTCAGAACGGTTTGGATTAACCTGAGATCTCGAATATAACATACAATGACCTTTAAGAGATTCATTGAATATTTTTGGAATACAGATAGTCACCATATATAGCTCAAAAAAAACTACTGTTTCAATTATGAAAAATTTTCTTATGAACATGAGGAGAGTTTAGTACTCAAAATATCTTAATATTATAACACGGAAACTAAAATGACCATTACTATATGGAACTGTCAACCAATTAGAAAATCTTCAAGTAATTTTGAATTAAGGAACTCTTCTTTCTCTAAATTCTAGAGTTTGAGCTGTTTAATCATTCACCTATGTGCTAGAAATTGAAAAAAATTAGTAATCTAATTTCTAATTCAACTACCTTTGCTTATTTTCGACAGATACGCGTATTTCGTCTACAATGTGCAGACTTTCAGTGTCTCGTACCAAGTCGAGTTATTAGTTCTTCTAATTTCGTCACTTTCTCAAAATTGTCTTTTGGACACGAGACGGGGCATGTGGCATATCAAACTTCATTTCTGACCATACACCTATCTATGTATATAAAAATGGACTTCTGTCTGTCTGTCTGTCTGTCTGTCTGAACCTAATAGACTCGAAAACTACATAACCGACCGGCGTGAACTTTAGAATGCAGGGATTTTTGGGGCCGGGGAAGGTTCTTATGATAGTGAAAGACCCCTCCCTTCTCTCTACAAAGGGCGCTCCATTCAAATGAAACACTAATTTCTTGCATAACTCGAGAACTTTTCA
>JASCZW010000576.1:0-89354 GCA_034211315.2 Aedes japonicus
AAATGCAATCCGAGCCATTCGATTTGGGATGTGGCCAAAAAGATCAATTCTTCCGTCTGGTTTGTCCAGCAGACAATGAAACAATCCGGACTTCATGTCTTCAAGGTAAGGTGTGTTTTTCGTCGGCTAGTACCGCCTGAATGTTTCTGAGTTCCGACAGAAGAAGATCGACAAATTTGCCAAGAAGTATTTAGTGTAGCGGTGATCTGTGGGTGCGGCAGCAGCATCAACGGTCAAATTTATATAGAAGAATTCCTCCAGAAGTGCCTGCTGCCCATCCCCCGGCCCCACGAAGGTGACACTCGGTTTTGGCCGCATCTGGCATCGTGCCATTAAGCGAAACCGGTGATGGTGTGGTACCGAGAACTTCACTCAATTGAAAAATTCTGGAGCTTGCCCTTCATAATCGCCCAGAATTTTTCTTTTGGACGAAGTTTTGGCGAGTTTGGTGGATTTGATTTCTATGGAACAAAAACAACATCGTTGGCTCGGTATATGTAAAACCATGGAAGGTCCTTAAAAACCACAAGGATTTAAAGAAAGAGTGGAAAGAAGATGGCGCAAGTGTTGCATAGGATTTGAAGGGTAGCATTTAGTCTAAGGAACGGGAGCCTAGAAGAAGAGGTTGAGTAAATCAACTTTTCAAAAACATAGCTCATACGCGTTTATTAATTTCCTGAGAGTTTAAAAAATATCCCACTAAAAAGAAATTTTTTGCCTGTTGCATTTTATTCGAGCACTATCTTTTGGGCGTTGCTCTTAAAACCCAACCATTTCAAAAATGAGATAAAGGGAAACGGAACCTATCTTGAGCTCAATAAGCAGACCTTCAGTGGAAATCGGTGAATATGCACTGAATACCGAACACTGAGTACACAAGTTAATTACAATTTATTCGTCCACTTACCGTTGATCGTTAGCAACACACAAAACATTCGATTCTGATCACTTTCTTCCAATTTAATACGGAAAAGTGGCCACTGCTATGGGTCTATATTAATAATATCACGAAAAACATTAATCCCATCTGTGTAATCGTGCTGATTTTATTCAAGAAAAAATATAAACAAGTTAACGCTCTTCACTACTACACCCAAAAATGAAGTAGATCATTTGACAGCACTTCACGTGTGTTGGGTGGCATGTATATAACCAAGGCAAAATGAAAGGGTTTGTTTGTTATTCTTCCATGAGAACATTGACAACAAGACTCACATTAACGTTGGGCATAGAATGCTCTATGAATGATTGAACACGCACACTAGCGTTGATGTATATGCTATACAGTGTGTGAGCAGTGCAACATCAAGCAATCACGTCGATTGTAAACACGGTTCAGAATAGGTGCAAGCGTATTTAAATTATTGTGAAAATTAATCCCATAGTTGTCTAATATTTTATCATGTATTCGTAGATTCTCGTGTGGCTAGCGTAATAAGTGAAGTGTGAGTTTTATGGTTTGTGCAATCACGCACCGAAAATGTGTGAGGATATAGTGCAATTAAAGAGAAAACTTGGAGTCTGGCTCGAGTATATTCCCTAGTACGGTTAGATCAATACGACGAATTTGTAGTGCAAAGGTAAGAAATTGAATTGAAAATCTGACTGCTCATTATTTTTACGAAATTTAAGTCTCCGAAACGTTTTTGTAGCTTTTATTTAATTCAGGACCTCATTTTATTTGCCAGGATTATATATTCTTGGTAATTGCGTCCATTTATAGGAGAAATTAGACATCTTTTTACGTTTGAAGTTGGATGGCTGCAGAATGTGATGAATATTTGTACTATGGTGAGAATAGGTTCCGCATCCCTAGAATAGTCGGAATCCTCTTAGACCTTACCAATATCCTATCTACCATGCTTTTTTTTCCTTTATTATCGAAATTCTCAGCACTGGGCTGGTTCATCTCCCGTCATAGTCTCTCAAATACCTAATCTACACCAGCAAAATAGCTCCGAACTAAAGCAGTGCACTAGCACCGGACGCTCCAGTCGTGAGTGAGCAGCCTTAAGCGTGTTGTTATGTTCAGAAGTTAGCAACAGGTAAAGTTAGGAACTACAAAATTATCATTAGTAACAAGATGGACAACTTGTTTTAGTACAATTTTGTAGAAGACACCATGACTCAGAAACGTAACCCTTAGGAGTTATTAATTTCGCCGTGAAAAAAGACTTTTTCGATCACGGATAGATTCGAACTCGTGACTTTGGCGTGAGAGGTATGGATGCTAACCACAATGCCGGGGTCGCCCCTACCGTACATTGCGCGGGACGGTTATGCAGAGAAAAAACGAAATACTTAACAAAGTTTGATTGGAGCTGCAGAATTCACCGCCGATTGGGGCGCTATCTGTATCTGAAATAGTGAACCCACTTATTGACGATTTCAATCGTTTTGGGTATTGAATGCCGATTTCGACGATATAGCGGCTACTGTGGTCTCTGTGGTGCTCGAACATCAACTGTCCGGATTATCTGAGTTTAAGGCCGAGATTTCGAAAAACAACAAGCATGTTGCAGATGTTTTTGTCGAAAACAACAATCAAGTCGTTCAACTCGCTAATATTGTAAACGCCTCACTCCTGAACGTGCACCAATGAAAAAGTGTCCTTCCAAACGTTGTCGAAAAGACTCTGAGGCCCCTAGCTAGCTGTCAAGCCTGCTCCGAAAAAGTAAAAAAACTTGCTCGTGTTGGCCTACAAATTCACGGGTTAAAGTAATATCTCATTAAAGTAATATTTTTGGTGAAGAAGGGTGCTGACCTTAGTACGATGAACTTCGCATCGTTCAAGGTCAAAGGTTCAAAGTAGGAGTTCCTGTCGAACTGAAAGATTGAATCTAGGCACCTGGCCAGAAGGAATTGTGTTTAGAGAATTTGAAGGTCATCTAAAAAACGCTGCTGTGTCGAATACCGTTGCTCAAACACATGTTGGCACTCCAGTCGGTACCCCCTTTGGAACACCAGCGTCTTTCGTGACTCCAGATTCACAAACCAATCCACCTTCCATCTCGGACGACATCTAATCACCGCTCCTAGATCGAACGAATCTTCTTATGGACATCCAGGACGCACCATAGAAAGCAATATGGGAATCCCTAGTTCCTGTAACACAGCCGTGCTGGTTGCAGCCTGCGTACATCATAGTCGTATTGGCCGTGGGATTAGATGTAGGCTGGGGTTCTTCAAACCTGCTCCGCCAATTCGTTCTTTTGCCATACACAGGACCTCATCATTTTCTATCAGAGCGTCGGTGAAATTAATTCTAATGCCATTGACTACCGTATGGCTACCGCTGCTCGCTGCTATGATCTTATCGTCCTGATCAAGACTTGGCTCGATGGTCGCATACTTTCCAACCAAGTAATTGGACCCAATGAGGTCTTCCGATGCGATAGAAATCCCAACCGCAGGAGAAAATCTACTGGAAGTGTTGTTCTAATAGCGTTTCGTTGCGGATTGAAGGCGAAACCTATCGAAAATAGCGAATGGGAGTGTTTGGAGCTGATCTGGGTCGCTGTTAGACTAATGGATAGAACACTGCTTCTGATCGAACACGTAATACCGAATTCATTGAGGCGTATTGCCGCTCCGTTTTCTCTATAGTTGAAAACTCTGCTTCAACGGATGAGTTTATGGTGCTGTTGCGTAGGAACATTCTACCAAATTAACCTCGCAGTGAAACGAAAATCACCGAAGTTTGGACATCGGTTCATCGTAGAGCTCAGAGCGTCGGCCGTAGAGGCCCCCGAGCCTTTGATTACTTTGGACTATGCTGATTTTCCAGCGCCTGTGGCGTATGATTTCCGGGAAGCCGACCATCGTAGCATAACCGAGGTGCTGGTCAACATAGACTGCGAGTTCAAGCGGGATAGTCGTCTATGCATCTCTCGATACCAACAAAATGTCCCAAGAATGCTGAAATCACTTCCGAAATCATTTTGGAGATATGTTAATCAGCAGCGCAGGGAATCTGGACTACCATCGTCCATGGTCTTGAACGACGGATCTGCTTCCATTCCTCAGGATACTTGCCGCTTGTTTTCGATCATGTTTGCCAGCATATTCACTGACGAAAATGTTACTGGCGATCAGATTATTGCGGCAACTAACAACGTTCCTCTGCATGGTCACTCATTTGGTGTAATCGATATCAGTATTGAGATGATCTTCACCGCCGCATCGCAGCTCAAGTCTTCCTTCAATCCTGGCCCAGATGAAGTTCCGTCATTATTTCTAAAGAAACACATTTCCATTCTGCTGGCACTCTTGCATCGTCTGTCAGCTTCAAGATACGGTAACAAGGCGTCAAGAGCTCTAGGCTTTATGTTTTGGACGGCTAAAGACTTCTCCGATATTTACTGCTTGAAGTCCCTTTATTGCTTCTAGGTGCGATCGTTTCTGGAGTATTGCTCTGCCGTCAGGAATCCGAGCTATATTAATGGCACAAATAGAGTCGAATCTACTCAACGCAGGTTTTCCAGCATCAAGACCTTTAAGTGCCATTAAAATCTCTTGAACAGTGATGTCAACTGATGCATCATTTTGATGTTTAGGTAGATAGGAAAAATAGTAAAGGTCAAGAATATCGTTGGATTTCTTATAGATATTTTGGAAAAAGCGTGCAAACTGATTACAAATATCCCCGTTCCAGAAGAAATTGTTTTATCGTTATCGGTACATCCAATGACTTGAGTGGCCCTTCTGGATTAATAAATGCGAGTCCTTTATTCAATTCTTTGCATTCGAATTTTCGGGGTCCATATTTTGGATGTTAAATGTACAAGTAATAAGTGTACACATTTTTCAGTGTGAATTCATACTTAAATCGTGAAATAAAAGAAATAAAACAAACTAATAGAGTTCAACATTTATTGCTAACATCTCTGTTGTGTTCAATGCGAACCGGTTTTAAGCAAGAATCGCATTACTTTCTTGTTTTTCTAGGTTTTATTTCCACACTCCTGCATATGAGACATGGGGGCCATTTTGTGGAACCTTTGCGGCAGCATCATGTTCAGCTTTTTACACGTATTTTACAAGTTTAGGCGCGACTGTTCTCTTCCAATAACATGTTCAATATAAGTCCACGGGAAAAATATGGCTACCATGTTTGGATTTTCCATCCGGGATTCTATTGCCAACAAATATAACTCTTCTTGTAAGATTTTTTTGACTGAGTTTCAAACCCGTTTTCATTGTTTGCAATGCTGAAACTGAACCAAAAAGAAAATACCATGCCATGTTTTCAATATTGAACAAATATTTTGTTGAGGAATCATTTCTAAACTTGACACTTTGACATTTACAACGATTCCAACTCTCACTTGATGTTGATCAATAAGCAAATAAAATCTCTGTTATGTTGTATCTCTGCTAGTCAAGCGTGAAAAATAAACTCGAGTGTAAAATCCAACAATGCAGACATCTGAAGCAGTTCATGTATAATTCAATTCAACTATTATTACAAGATGCAATTTCCAATTCGCGTAGATTTGAAACCTCGTGGAATTTTCAAATTATTTGCATGTTCTAATGATCATGAAAATATATAGAATATTATAAAAATATTTTTATTCTGAACTTCTTGTGAGACCGAACACCCTTTTTTTTTTATTTAAATCGGTATTAATATTTGAATATTTCTATTGTGTACTGAAAAAATAATGAATTTTAACAAGCGTGTAAAATTTCCCCTCGTTTGATTCTAAGACAAAGGAAGCGTAATCAATGAAATTGTTTGCAATTTTTCATGCGCCAAGCAACAATGTTTGCAATCTTCCGTACAACATGGCCTAAATACAGGCGTAATCTGAGTTTAATTTACATGAAACATCCCATTATTTTCTGCCAATTCTAGCACTTTCTTTTATGTGCATTAGATCTCTATCTTTCTATCTATCTGATTATATCTTTCTATCTGTGTGCATCTCCTTAAAGCTCAGAAATTGGAGATTAGTATTAAAACATTTATAAACAAATCCACTCACTACTGTCCCATCTTCCAAGATTACGCCTTAAAACCTGTCATTATTTCTTTTCCTGATGAATTAACGAATACTGAACGACCATTCCTTCTTGATCCTACACTGATAAAAAGAAACATTGATTTTCTGCGTTATCTAATGCACATAAATGTAATGCTGGATTTAGCAGAAATTAATGGAATATTTCATGTAAATTCAAAATAGAAAACGCCTGAATCTAGTTTGTTGTGTGAAAGATTGCAAACACTGTTGTATGGCGCATGAAAGATTGCAAACAGTTTGGTTATTTCCGCCACCTTTGGCTTGGAACTAAACGAACGAAAATTTTAGGTGCTTGTTAAAATTAATTATTTTTTTCTGAGTAGAATTATTGAAAAATTGCTAATAATAACATGTTGCATTCATCACAACATATCGTACTTATTTTTGTAGATTATGGGGTGGGATTCATGGGATATTTCATGTAAATTTGATCCAGATACCGTCAAAATCAGGTCTGCTGTATTAGAGATAACAAGCGATATTGTTGATTACGTTTGCTTTGACTTTTCTGTGTGGCTTGGTTTATTTTAGAAAAAAGCTTACCGGATCAAAGTAGGCAAAATTGATACATACAGTTTTAGCCAAATTTACAATATTAATGTGAAGCATTTTTTGACATGTTTCCATCTTTTGGGTGTATCAGCACCAGCTTTTCAAAATTCACATTTCTTGCCAAAAACGGACAGACAACCATTCAACTATGCATCATGGAAATTCGCAGCCACGCGCCCTTCGAATTTGATCATAGCAACCGGCTGGCAATCGTGCCACTTCGTCTCGTCACAAGGGTGAAAGTCACTTACCCACACCTGGTCAGTTGAATCGTGTTTCAAAAGATCAACAATGACTGCACCTCGTTACTAGCTTTACCGTTAGGGTCATACTCCCAGAGACGTACCTGTAATGGAAAGAGAGAGAGAAAACGAAAACATGCTTAGACACTCTTTAATGAATTTATTGTATATCTTAATCGCGCAGATAACTTCCGCTTGATCAAAACGCAAATGACGTGAGCCGCCGCCGGGAGGTGGGCGCGTGTGAAATTAATCAAGCGATCTCCCATTCATCCCATGAAAAGCTCTCGTGCTGCTCTCAGAGACCTCAAGATACTCTATAGTGGAGACTCTCAAGAGCCGCCGGCTGATGCGTGGAGAATGGAAGAAAAATAAGGAAATGATTTGCGCGGGCGCACGCGTACATGCTCCATTCAGTAC
Source organism: Aedes japonicus (assembly GCA_034211315.2). Taxonomy (NCBI): domain Eukaryota; kingdom Metazoa; phylum Arthropoda; class Insecta; order Diptera; family Culicidae; genus Aedes; species Aedes japonicus. Next base: position 7,244 of record JASCZW010000576.1, read on the forward strand.
AGCTTTGGGTCCGCTGTTGCTGTTGCTGCTGCTGCTGGTGCTGCGTCGTGAACAATTTCAATATCAAGCCGATGTCCTTCACCTTTTGTTACGGCAAAACTATACTAGCAGAGAACTGACGACGACGACGACGACGCGACTGGTTCCGATTCATGTACTACATTACTTTGTAGTGCCGTTCCTTCTATATTCGTCGATAAGGTGAGCGCACATGTGTGAGTAATTGCTAAAATTATGGGTGATTAATCGATCGGTTCAACGATCAATTAGCAGATCGGACACAGCATTGGCCTAGTGAAGCGGCGGCGATCTAACTTTGGCCCGAGTCTATCGGGCGATTTTTGCGCTTAAAATTGTTCGCGGTGATCGATCCGGTTTTACAAAGGTTCACAATTTGGATTCCCCCAGCGTGGTGTTGATCTTTACAAGTACAGTACAGATTAAAACTTGTAGGTAGATTAGAAATTCCACTGAGGACAAGGTTGAATTCGTTTGTTCACCGGTGAGGGGAATTCAGGGTACTTGTAACGAGACCTTAAGGGATTTTTCCAACGTGAAACGTGACACCAATTAACCAGTGGGATTTGAGTTCATATTATGTGTATTTAAAGATATAATGGTTTTCCAGAACGAATATCTACGTATGGATAATAATAACAAAATTGAATTGGTTATGGGATGTTGAGAAAATTTTCACACATTTTAAAGCACTTCAATTCACATAAATCTCAATTTAATTCGAAGTAAGAGCGATTTCTCAAGAAAGTTCTAAACATTTGCCTCAACACAGAATAATTATTAGCTAGAGGTGTTCAGATATTATTTTAGAATTTTAAAATTTTAAATTTAGGCTTTTGCAGTTATTAGATCGTCTAAATGGAGACTGTAAACACATATTTCTTATTCTACTAGAAGTCAATCATCTCTCAAAAATCTTCATTACATTCCTTACCCAGCCGCTCCACTTAACTCAAAATTGAGTAATATTTGACTCGAGATCGTCAAAACTGAAGTCACTCAGATTTGAACGAACCTAATTGGAATTAAAAAGTTGGCAATTTCAACAACATTAATCTGACCAACTATAATTGTTATGTTTGTATACTCCGTACGTGGAGTAACGATTATGATATAGAAGAAGATGTTCGCTCATCACCATGAGGCCCCAAAAGTGAACAGTAATGTTTGCTAGAAACGAAAGGTGTGAAGAGGAAGTGCTGATAGTTCCGTCAGTGTACGGCAGGTTGTGAAAATTGAATAGAAGTATTGAAAATTGAGCGAAGGGCTTGGATATAGCAGTACTAGAACCAAGCACGCATTCCTTTGCCTTACATCGTACTGCGGGGTAAGGCAAGGCACGAACGAATGCACCACCTTGACAGGCAAAATAATGCGCGCCTGATTGTGCTCTTGTTCAAGTACTACTACATCCTAGCCCTTCGTTCGATTTTCAATACTTCTATTCAATTTTCACAATCTGCCGTACACTGACGGAACTATCAACACATTCTCTTCATATCTCTCTTTTCTAGCAAACATCACTGTTCACTCTTGGGGCCTCATGGTGATGATGGAACATCTGCTTCTAATCATAACATTCATCTGATTGAAGTCGATGATTTTGAATTGTTGAGTTGTCAAGCCCAACAAAACAAAATCAAATTTGAGCGGCTCCACTTTTGACAAAATTGAGTAGAGAACGACTCTGTTTTCAATCAAGCAGAGCGGGCTAGTGAGTTTGAGTAAGTTTTGCACAGAAGGGACCCCTATATTTCTGTAGAAGACAAAATAACAATAACTGTAACAAGTTGAAATTTATAAAACAAAAATTTGTGAGTTTGTTCCTGTTGAAAATAGTTATTTTCAATTTCTATTAAAAAATATGTTCTAAATCATTGTTCTTGATTTCCGATAGTCAACCGATAGAAATCTTAAATTACATCATAGATTATTGACATGTCGTGGAGCTACATGCGAGTTAGTAGAATCACTTCATAAGCTGCTGATTGATAATTGCAAAAGCTGCTAGAGCTGCTTTGAAATTCCAGCAATGAAAGGATGGAACGCTCAAAACTTGGTGACCTAAAAATCGGCGTTGTTTATTTAATTGTGCATTTAAAAAACTTGAACACCCCTTATTCTGTAGGTGTATGCGTGTTGACACTATTTCGTTTTTGTCATTTTCTATTCAGTTGACAAAATGGCTTCGAAGCAAGAAGAGCAGCGTATCAAAATTTTGCATTTGGCCGACTCGGCCAAATCACTTAATATTGCCAAATCAACCGTGACAAATGTTTTAAAAGTATTCGGTGAACTTCTGACCACTGCCAGCAAGCCGGGATCAGGAGGAAACCCAATCCAGAAAGCCGTAGCGACCGGAAGAACTGTTGCCAGCATTTGCAAACACAATCCCAACTTTTCCATCAGAGATATCGGAAAATAAGTGGGAAAGTTCCACACAACAGTGCAAATAGCAAAGAAACGAGCAAAACTGTCAACATGGTAAGTTACAGTGTCACCAAGAAGATAAACACAAAACAACAGCCTTTGCTAAAGAGTCCGCCATCTCATTGCTCTTCGAATTGAGCAATGTGAGGGAACCCATAGAGCGTAAGTTATACACGAGTTTGTTGACTAAGATTCATAGCGTCATAATGGTCGATAAATCTTACGTACGATTTCGAGGCAGCTCCCAGGTCAAGAGTTTTATACGGCTACAGGAAAAGGAACAGTTCAAGATAAGTTTAAGAAGAAAAAAAGGCCAAAGTTCCCGAATAAATACTTGGTTTGGCAAGCGAATTACACCTGTGGGCTGAAAAGGGAAAGTTTCGTGACAACTGGCACTGTCAACCAAGATATCTATGTAAAGGGATGCTTACAAAATCACTTATTGCCTTTTTTGCAGAAACATAGTTGTTTCGAGCTGTTTTGGCCAGATCTCGCTTCTTGCCACTACGGGAAAATGGCTCAGGAATAGTATACCGCCAATAGTGCGCCAATCGTACTCAAGGAGAAAAACGCTCCAAACTCGCCGGAACAGAGCCCAATTGAGAAATATTGAACAACCGTAAAGCGAAACCTCAAGAGAACTCAAAAAATAGTTGGATGTGAAAAACAATTCAAGGCAAATTGCCTTTCAGCATCAAACAACGTTGATATAGTAGCGGTACAAAATTTGATGGAACTTGTAAAACGTAAAGCTCGTCAGTTCACATTTGGACAATTGAAAGCCTAATCAAATAATTTTCCTGTGTTTTGTAAACGATGAACTTAAAAAAAAATTGATCAATTATATAAAAAACTAATCAGTGTGTACTCAATCACATTTGACCAATTTTTGACCGTTCCATCCTTTAGAAGATCTAAAACGAGTTTTTAATTAGATTTTTAGGCAACTCGCATTGAACTGGAAAAACTGGAAAGAGAAAAAGGTGGTAACTTGTATACAATCCCTCCGGAGGAGAAGCACGTCATCTGCAAGATGAAGAAAGGTTACAACGTCGCGTTCACGTTTGACCATTTTTTGATGCGTCCCACCCTAATGCAGCTGATTGTTTTTAGTTCCTACTCAAATAAACGAAATAGGCTGCCCGACAGTTTAAATAACGTCACGATAATTAACAGCAGAATAGATTTAAAATTACATTGAGCAAGGGCATGATTTACCACCCACGAATGCTACTCCGTTATTGCCAGATCAGATGTTATTCACACAAAGAACCAACAGTTGATGCTTGGGACTAACATACATCCTCAATGTGTAAAACAGGGTAGTAACAGGGTTCGTTTTGGTTAGCGATACGCTGAAAGTAGGTAGCAGTCACTATCCGCCAAAAACATGAGACCACTTCAACAGGCAACAGAACATCGAATGCCACCCAAGCAACACAAAACCGCCATAATTGGTCACAGCGACTTGATTGTGACTTAACTGAGTTGCATAAAAATAACATCAACAGTATCGTTACAAGTAATAGCTGCTAGGGCAGTTCCGTGGCACCTCCAATTGTCCGGCATGACCGGTACTCTTCTGCGTTCTACCAGTTTTAGTAATGTCTGATGTAACGAGTTTCAGTAACCCCAACAGTATTAATTATTATGGGTTATTGATGAGAGAGAAGTTTCCATTAAAAAGTTTAGGAGGTCGTTGCGTCTCTAAATGTTATTTAATAAGTCAGTTAGTGTAACGTTTATAAGTTTAAGTTGGTAATTCGGCAACTTTTTCAGGCGTTTATAATTTAGTAAAAAGATGTCTTTTCAGTGTGTTTTAACATTTAAGCCCTGAATATGAAAGGTAATATCCCTAGTGTGCATCCAACAACGCATTTCAAGTATGCCTGTGCATGCAAGTACATTCTGAAGTCATCTTCAAATACAAATAGGCCCCGCATGAACACTATCACGTAATAATGGATACATGAAGGTCATTCACATTCCCAAAATAAAAAAATAAAACATTTTTTTTTCAAATTCTGGTACGCATCTTGAATTTCAAGTTTTATCATAATAATAAGAAAGAAAAATGAACGATCTCACCGACGTTTTGTTTCTTCATTCATCGGTTTCTTTTGTTCCCTTGCCTTTGTGTTGGTTAGTCTGCCTTGACAAATGCTGATTTCTAGGATCGTCAGAAAGTTCCAATTGCAATTTGGCAAATCATGCATTACCGGTGCGTACTTTAAAACTACATTGTTCTTTAAAACTGTGTAGATAAAGTTATTTTAGCAAAAGCCATATCATAAAAGACCTCAATACAATTATAGTATCTACGCAGAAAAAAAAGGAATTTTCACTATGATGTAAATATCAGAGCATGTAAAATTGTGTTTCATTCCCACACGTAGCAGCAACTTGCATGAAATATTACTTACAGAGACGAGCTTTTGCTTACAACATTATCGACAAAATATGGAATGTCCTAGAACATCACACGAATCTCATTTTTATCTCATTCTATTCGTGCTACTAGAAAATAAGATATTGACGCATAACTATCTGATTTCTTACTTGTTATTTGTTGTTGATTTTATTGATTTTTCTTTGTTGTAGAAACTAAGCAACCTTAAAAAAAATTTTGATTCATACACAGATAAAAAGAAAAGAAAAATTGAGATGAATGACAGAAAATAATGCAATATTTCATGTAATATTTAGTATTTATAATGGATCATGAGATCATCTCATTGAGATGAATGGGACAGCTCCCCTATGTGAAAATGCCTTCCAAAAAGTGTGTTGATTTGTGATAATAAACTTGTTTAGCTTTTTCAACTGAGTTCATATGATCAAATGCAACATTTCAACTATTTGCAATTATTGTACTTGACCGTTGATCAAAATCTCCAAACTGTAATGTTCGTCGATAAAAACTACTGGAGCATCTTCAGAAGCACTTTTGGGCTGCGTTACCACAGATCTGGCAACACCTATGTGTTCTTTTTTCAAAATGGTAAAAAACTAGACCAGCCCTGGGACTTGGTAGTTGAAGTTAAACTACTTCAAGGTTTTGCATGTACCAAGGGATAGATTTTCACTAGAATATATCCACCCAAATCACTTATTAGGCAAAGAAAAACGCGTCGTAGAATCCGCCGGACCACACCGAACGGTAATCAGAACCAAAGTGCCTAAAAAAGATGTAAAAATACATTCCAGAAAAACATATTTTTAAGTTGACTTTAATTTCACAGCAATAAATTAAAAATTAATGAACGCAAGGTACACCAAAACAAGAATTAACTAAGCAAAAAGCAAGAAACCATTCAAACATGATAGGTACACAATAAAAAAATAAGTCAAGTAGAAATTGGGTAAAGATATTTTCTCAGGAAGTGCCAGCACATTGGTCCCAAACTCAGTCCCAAGTTTGATGGATCACCCCTAAAAACGTAACTCACAACGAACAGCCCCTCAAATATTCTGTCGGAACCCAACAGCGAATCAACACAAAAACTAAAATTCTAGTACCGAAGAACGCAAGAATGCATTGCAAAGTGCAAGGTGCAAAGTTTACTTAGGACCAAACGGTTCTTAACAAGAAGCCAATTTTAAATCGCTATTTTTTTTATTATTAAATGTTGGTTGTGCTTCCTGTGGCAGTGGTTACCAAATAGTTGCCAAATCTCAATCAACCATTTATGTATTGCCATTACACATCAAGGCACGAATTATGTATCATTAGCTTCAAATATTGTTGCCACTGAGAAGAAGTGGAAAATTGAACTATTTTGGAATTAAGTCTACCATAAACATTCAATAGCGACGTCTGCACTCAATTTTTTTCATAAATAAACTTTCACTTGTTTCGTAAACATGGATTTTGTACATAGAACAAATCTGTCGTGTATTGTATGAAACACTCATATTGCTTTTTATCTGGTGAAATGCTATCATGACACCTTTTTGCATAATGCACGAAATGAATGAGCCAATCGCTGCTTCGCTTTAATCGTACTCATGCATGATGTTGTTGCTGCTGGGATGAGCGGGAATAATTTATTTATCCCAACAACTAAATTGAAGCACTGCCGAGAGTTAAAGCTTCATACTAATTTTTCAAGCAACTTCTTACGAGTCACCATGGCCTAGTGAGATCAACCACGGATTCAAGAACAGCTCTATCCAAAAAAACAGGATCGAATCCCATGTCAGAAACGTCTGGATAACTCCACGTGGTTGCGTTTTTTCTCCATTTCAATTAATTATCAATTCAATAAAGAAGATCTGTCTGTCATTCATACACCCATCAGAGAGACGTTTCTTTTAAATTTGTAGCAAAATATTCGTTGCTCTTTGTATTGTTTTTGTGAAATGAACGAATGTTCTTTCTGTTCTCAACAAATGCTTCATGGTTTTGACAGTTGCACGTGTGCCATTAACTACGAAGGTAGCTTCATAAAACGTACAAATCAGATTCGTTGTAGCAAACAACGAATGGATTCGTTAGTGCTACCGTCGATTCCGTATTATAAACTAAATTTAATTTTCAGTGTGTTTATAACACTGGGTTCAAAATTCACAATCGACGAAAAAGCAATGAATATAAGCATTCATTTCTAATATAATTTGACATCTAGTGAGCATTTACATGGTTCTGAAATATTACATCAACTAAATATGTGTCGGAAGGTAATGTGGGTAATATATTTTTCCATACAACAAATATTTAATCATAATGGCTGCTGTGCATTTTTTGGGTTTTTAGTTGACACTTTGTTTTTGAAGTGTGTAATTTCACATCGATGTATTTGGTTCCATCTTTTTATGGACATTCACTGTTTGAAGAACATTTCAAATTATACCGTATTTTCAACATGGTTCAGTTAATTTGATGCAATATCCATTTTAATTTATTACTGTGTTGCTTTTCATGTAAATTGATGAAAACACAATCAGAGCAACTTATTTTGCAAATGAGCAACTCTGGTCTCATGATTGAGCTTGCCGAATGCTATAAAATCTTCAAAATGTTTTCCGCGTTATTTGTTCTTACAGATTACATTCACTTATTATCTTTATAGTGTATATATCCCTGGTAAATAATAAGCATTAGCATATGCAGTAAATGAACTCTAAATCTGCAAATCAGATGCTACAAGGTTTATATTAGCATTATATCAACATCTGGAATGCTATCCATCGTTAAATTGGATTTCAAATGTTTTTTAAATGCTTGTAGCCTGTAATTAGCATTTCGATTGCAAAATAGCTTTTATAAAGCATTAGGCCAAAAGCGGCATTTATGTTGCATTTAAAGCGGCTTAATTGCTTTATAGCCTTCCGTAAAGACGCTTTGGAACTGCTTATTGGTTACCTGGGATATTAAGAAGAAATAACATCGCTTCAAAACATACATCCCTCATGGGAAACCAACTCTGGAATCAACCTACCTGTCGTCGATGACACCGGTCGATGGCTTGTGGTGGACAAATTGTTGACAACATTGTAACTGAAATACTCCAGCTTAGGGCTGGTCACCGCCGGTAAGTGCGCCAAGGCTCTCCCGTCTCCCTCGGATAGGCAGCCGCCGAACAAGCTCCTTCCCGGGCCCCGATTCGTTGAATTATGCCTTCCTTTTGTCGTTGATTTCGTTGGAACGGAATTTCGACAATTTCGATTTTGATATTTCTCGGGTCAATCACTTTTCTTCTTTCCCCCTTTGTCACACTTTGCTGATCACTGACTTTCTTCGACAATCGATAATTTCCAGGAAGTAGTTGAGTTCTTTTTTTCCTCTCTCTCTCTTAACCAACCATAAGAACAACCAACACTTTATCGATCAAGAACTTTAGTGCACTCTGCAAATATTTACATCACCTTCATTACACTCAAGTACGCAGAGTACTTCAAGCGATTCCAGCCTCTTTCCGGAATGGTAGTCGTTATTCTCACACTTGAACCCTTCCTGCAAAAAATAACAACAACAACAACAATGACAGCGACGTTGCACTTTGAGGCGTGAACATTCTCTCTCACTACACCGACTGCGGCGGGGGTTGCACTGGTGGGCGGCGGCGGTGGATCGTGGCGCATTCCTTTATTTATGTCACTTTCACGAATGCGCTAAAACAGACTGTTTCACTGCTCTGGTAATCTGAAAATGACGGTCATTTTTTTTGTTTCTGGAACCACGCTCATCACGACACATCACACACATTTCATTTATTATTGATGGTAGCGGTGGTCACCGAACGAGGAGGTGTGCTTGATATCACTATAATGGGCAGTACCGAGGGCAATTACTGTGATTTTCCTAGGTTCGGAAAGCTGGGGACACGGTCGGCGTCAGGGGCGTTTGTGGGTGCTCAAGGTCGGATGGACTTTAAATTATGGCTCCCACCGCCCTCTGCCGGGGAATTCAGTAATTTGAATATGAATAATTGAGCGAGCTACAAACAGTGGTGCTGCTGGCTGGAAGATGATTGCCCTATTCTTTAGATTTTTAACAAAGGTGTTGGGTTTTTTTCCAGTAAAAATGGGAGGTTTTTGCATTTTTGCATGTTATAATAATGTCGATATTTGAAAGACGATGACAATGAAGAAATCCACAAAATGTTTTTTGGGTGATAAAAAGATAAGAAAATCGACGATAATGATGATACTGACCGATTCCATACAGTTTGAAAAAAACTAGAAAACTATTAATTCCAGTTTTAGATACTACGAACTTTAACCTCACTTTAGATTTACTTGGATTTCTCAATAACTGGTTATCTACACAAAACGGTGGTTTCAAATAGCGTTCTAATACTTAGGCAAAGATTATACCATGTAAGCTTAAAAACAGTCACCATTGAAATATGGCTCAATTCTTCAACATCACTCATAAATTAGTTCGAACAATATTAAGTGGAACAAATTATATGAAATTGAATGGTATCCGGAAAAAATAAAAACTAGTTCAGAGTACACCATAAGTATACGTTAGATCGAATGAAATCAAATCAAACTTTGATCAAATTTCCATTCAAACTTATACTTTATTCACCTGTCTTCACAAATAAAAACAAATACCAAACATGATTTTTGGAGTCCGAATTCAATCATAACTAAACAATTTGAGCAATGAGCCCCTCTAAATTCCCACACATCCTGTTCTGTACATCTCGATCACTCTTATAATCTCCAGAAAACATTCAAGTACAAATTCAATGCAGAGCTTGAATAAGGGCTAATCAGACTTCGTCGTACAGTGACAAGAAGTTGGTTTGACTGATTTTGTTACACTCAAAAAAATCGACGTTGCTTTTACGTAAAATTTCACGTAACTTTCACCTGAACACGTAACAAAATCTTCTTCAGTAAGATCAGGTTAACATTACGTGCCAGTGAATTGTAAGTGAAAAATCACGTAGCATTTATGTGATTTTCACGTAGAATGTGAATTCATGTGGAACTCCACATAGCTCTTACGTGAATTTCCACGTGTTTATTACTGGTTTTGGTAGTGGACGAAGAATACGTGCGTTTCACGTGGAAACAACGTGTCGATTTTTTTTGAGTGCAGGACGAAAGTTTTCATCGCTGCCTAGTATTCTGAAGTGAAAAAATGCCAGTCAAAACTGCTTCTTGGCATTTTAAAGTATGCGCACAGCAAAATCTAGCCAAACAAAAACTCGCAGTATAACATTATTTCTATTTATTTCTTAATCCGGAAAAAAAATCATCGTATCAAAGGTTTAATTTTCGTATACTATAACTTTACGTGTGAAACCATCCATTAAGTTCTGCACAATGTCCTCCGTCACCTTTCTGGAAACATTTTCCCAATTATTAGCTAAATATTGCTCACTAATAGCCTCTCCTTTCGATTTCCCTAGGTTTCGCTTCACAATTGCCCAATATCTTCCAATTTGACGAAGTTCTGGGGTGTTCGGAGGATTACATAATGGCAAGACGCTAAATCAGGCCAAAACAACACAGAACTCGTGTGATTTTGGGTGAATGGTAGTGGCCGTTTTGGCAGACACTCGTTGAGCTAAACTTGTGGGTTAATCGTACCTGTAGTTATGAAGATATTGCTCTTCAAACCAAAACTACAAATAGCCTGCCAAAGCATGTGCTTTTTAGAAAACTTTGACCAATTTTTGGCCTTGAAATGGTCGTTAACCTTTCCACGATGTAATGCGGTATAATACTAAAAACCAGGAAGCTGCTTGAAGTCTGCTTTGACGTTTGTTTCATCATCCATAACCATGCAGTCAAATTTTGTCAGCAATTTGTCGTACAGCTTACGCGCTCTTGTTTTCGAACTGCTTTCCTGCTTATCGTTCCTGTTTGGGGTTTTTATTACCTTGAACGACCTATATCCTACCGCTTTCTTCACTTTTTGAACGAAAGAATACGATGTTTTGACCTTTTTAGCCACATCTCGGATGGAAAGGTTCGGGTTTTGCTTAATCAGCCGAAGCACTGCATCCCGCTGGGATTTGAAGTTGTCGATTCGGTTGCCGCCAGATCCTGAGGCCGTATTTGGATCTCGAAATTAACGACTATTTGTACGAACGCTTGTGAGAAAAAAATTTTCGTTTCGAGATCCGCAATACGGCCCTAGTTTCCGATCGAGAGTCAACCGATTCAGTCCTTTTCAGAGTCCGATTCAGAGTCCTTTCAAAAAGCTACGTACTGTAGTAAGTACGAGTGATTTTATTATGTCATGATACGACATAGACAGATTTTTCACACTTTTGAGCAAAAATTTTTCACGCTCTTGTTGTCCTTTCGACTCCATTATCAATAAAATTATTTTGTGACAGCAAACCGTATGTGAAAACGTTCACGCATACAATGAAATTGCGTTAGCGGTGTTGGTGAAACCTTTATATTGACAAACAAAAAAGATGTGGCTAATAAACCATGGCTAGACTTTGGCTGTGCGCATAGCTGAGTTAAGAAAATGGAAAGTCGATGAAGACTGATTCACTTTTGTTCTAACTATGTATAGAACTGCTCTCCACGTATTGATGGGAGAATCCAGTTCACGAGTTTTTTGCCATTTGAAATTAACATAGCAAACTGAACAAAGCATTAAGGTCAATATATAGGTCAACTTTCTCTTTGCGTTCCTATGGAACATGTAAAAACATGTTCGAGTATTTTCAAAACACAGTTCGGTAACATAAAGTGTTATTAGGGATCCAATACGTCAAAAACATTAGCAAACGTTTAATAGACAAACTATTAACGAAAGAGAAAGTCAACGAAGAAAATCTCTCAAAGTTACTGAGGACCTGCATTGTTCAGCTTGATAGATTGTTCATTCAGATAACGGATATCATCCCGAAGTGTTTAAAATCACCCTAGTAGGCTGCCATTTCATAATAATTGATAACAAGTTCTTTTTGTGGCTGCATCCTGTTGTTTACTTTTATCTCTCAGCACATGTGGGTAATGCTTTGTTCATACTACAAGGATATTACATATTACAAGGATATCTTGATGACATTTTGTTTGTAGATACTTTTCAAAACATCCTTGTATTATGTTACAAGCCTGTAGTCTGAACAAGGCATAACAGTTTAATCGTTTCCAAAAGTTTTTATCAAAATGCGTAGACTTTCAGCGCAAAAAAACGTCGAAATATTGTGCACAAATGATATAGAGAACCCGGAATGGCCCCTGGAAAGTTGGCAAAAATACGCTTGGACGCTTTTCTTTCAGTGTAGACTTAGAATTAATCCAGAGATTGCTGAAACGTTACACTTGTATGACAGCAGAAACTCTCCACTTTGTTTTGTGGTGCAACATGTTTAAATTTTTGTAGCATTTGGTAAAATGGCGTCGAATCGAATGGAAGTGCGCAAACGCATTTTGTACGAACGGCAGTCAAATACAAATTTATCGGTACGCGATCTTGCCAAGAAACCAAAACTACCAAAAAGTACCTTGTTTTGTGTTTGAAAATCATTTGACCAGCGCTTTATTGTGGATCGGAAAACGGGAAGCGGAACAAATCGAAAAGTATGCTCCCGACAAATGGACAAGAAGGTGGTAGCTATTATTGAGCAAAAACCCAATCTTTCTGTGCGAAATGTGGCTTGCATAGTTGGAAAGTCAAAATCATACGTACTAAAAGTGAAGCAGAAGCAAGGACTGAAAACAAAGTGAAGCAAGGTGTACAAAGTGAAAAAGGTGCCCAACCGTGTTGACAAGCAAAATTTCACTGCAAAAAGTCCTTAAAGCTACTTATTACACCAATTTTCTGCAATCATTTTCTTGTATCATAATGGACGACAAAACATACCTACTCAAAGACTTTAAACCGCTTCCTCCCTCTTGTGGGTCAAATTTTCCACCTTTTTGACGGTGAGAGGGCTTATCTCATGCTATAAACACTCTTGTGAGACCAAAAATTTGACCAGTAGTGAAAGTATCACATATTCTAGACATTTTTTCACTGCCACGTCGTAGAACGCTTATATAAAGGCAATAACATCAAGTGTGGTACTGGCGGGTTATGCCGCAATTTACTCTTAGACTTCTTACTTCCAATCTTAGGGAAACGTGGCAACTTATGTGGTAGTTTATCCATTGGTTTCAATAATTGTTTTTGGATTGAATAACCAAAATACCAAATTGGGTAAGTAATGGTAAAATATGTCAATGTAATTGCAATATCTTCGAAGAGGGTGAATGTTTTGATCGGAGTAATTATCTGACTGTTCAAAGTAATGACAGACGATGACAGGCAGATATATTAGAATGAGACGCGGTGAGCCCACTTAGGAAACACCCATTGAAGCAATAGAATGAACCTTTCCATGTGGTTTATATCAGTAACAGTGTTTGGTGAGTCATATACAATATCCTAGGGTTATTGTTTTCCTCCTTGTTTGCAAACTTCAAAGAGTTCAAACACGGTAAATCAATCCGGCTGCTCTGATTTGAAGTTTAAAGGTGGTTGTTATGTGAGGCGATGAGATTGTATCCTTCATATCACATTATAAATAAATAGAATGGAAAAAAAATAAAAACAAGCCTGCTAGAAAATAGGTAGACCTGATTTTTACGAAGTTTCAAATTAGTTCTTATTCAAAATATTTTAAATTTGGGATAACAACTACATCCCAAGCTGTACAGGCAAGCATGTTTTTTTCTTTACGGTTAGTTAAGAATGGCTCAAACTTTTTAGTCATAAAAACGAAAAGTCGTTATGAGAATATCACCACTAATCTCACTAAAATCTTTACCCCCCCATTTTTATATTACTCACTCTCTGCATGCGGGTTTCCAACCATCATGGCCGCGAGCGGTTTTGAAATTTAAGTACCTGATGGAACTTAAGCCCCGAACGCGGCTTAGGTATCACCGTGAGGCAACGAGTGTTCATTACGGGTTTCAAGAGTTGAATGCTGCCCAAGTCAATCAACAAATCAGGAAGTTTCATGGAAGTCGTAATCTGTATGTAATGGGAAGGAAGATGGTATGTATGTTTTAAAGGAGCCGTACAGAATACTACTAAGGTAAATTCCATCTACCAATGGCTGTAAAATGAACGCAATTGATATAGGACAACCCGACTGACTGACCCTTATAACACACTTTAAAATGGAAGCTCATTACATACTAATTCAAACTTTAAGAAGTATTATTAGAAGATACCGCAGTGCTGTAAGCAGCCAACATAGACACACCATTGCAATTCAGGGTTGTCTAGAAATATCATTCGCTGTACACTCCAGTTTCATTTTACTCAATTTTTGAGTACAATTGTATACTGCCTCTTTTTCTCTCACGGAAATGTTACTCAATTTTCGTAAAAAGTTGATCTACTCGAAAATTGAGTTGGTCCACCTTTTAACGAAAATTGAGAAACATTTCCGTGAGAGAAAAAGAGATAGTATACAATTGCACTAAAAACTGAGTAAAATGAAACGAATTGTATGAATAATAAACTTTATGTATACTCTTATTGCAATACTTCCCTTGAGGTGGACTTCAGTACTAATAGTTGTCAACATAGCCTACATCAAAGGTCTGTCCAGAAGAATTATTGTTTGGTAATTTACATACCTTTTTGAAATATAGTTACCACTTCATAAGGCCTATCGATGACTTCAGAACTGGTGGATTAATTTTAGGTATTAATTGAAGTTTCCATTTTACGGCTTTACGACTGCATAACAAAACGTCATCGCGGGAGAATTGATACTGAAATTTTGAAAAATTTCGGTCCAATACTAAATACTTCAACTAGAGCTCAAGCGGCCAACATAGGCTAGTGCTTCTAAGGGTTTGGTCGTAGTAGAGGGGGCTGTGAGAAAGGGTCTACCCAGACAACCAAAATGCACGTATATTGCAAGTTGATTTTATGATATACAAATAAATATGTAAGTAAAAAAATCGTAAGGAATGCAAAAATATGGCTTATACATGCAAAAGTGGAGGCCATATATGTGAAAATTCGATTGTTTTCTTAAACGAGTTGATTTGATATCGTATGCGATTGAATATGTAATAACAAATTCGATTTAGAAGCGTTAGCGATGTATATCCGATTTAGTTTGTGATGCAGTACGATGAATAAATGACACATCGTATAGAGGTCGAAAATTTGCACTCTTTACAATGTAACTTAAACATAATACGACAAAGGCCACAATTGATTGCGATTTTGACGAAAAATATAGGAATATACGATACTATTTGAACATTGTTATACGACTTGTGGTTGTCTGGGTAGTCTTGACAACCAAGCTGTCACGCAGCTCCATATTTGCCCAGATTTGGCCTCTTGTCACTATGTAAAATCCGTATATAATAGAGAAGTACTGGGCTCTAGTTAAGCAGAAACTCTTAGAAACTAAGAAGAAAGCAGAGGGTTCCAATGATTTCAAGAGAAGGTGGAGAATCGTCACGGCGGGTGGATCTGAGGATACCGTAATGAACCTTATGGCAGAAAGATAGAGAATTTTACAGAAAGAAGGATTAACATCTTAGTCAACTGTTTCTAATGTAGATATAACTTTATTATTGTGAAATAAACAATCAGTTTTCGCATATGTACAAAACATGTCAGACATCAAGAAAAATTAGTCAGCAGTGTCCAGGAAGTGCTCAAAAACTACAGTGCAGAACTTAATTGATCAATCATGTGACCAAAATCATCCGATTTGTTTGTGAGTTTAATTAATATTTTAACATGTTTAGCTGTAAAAACAAACATTGCTTTGAAAATTTGCAATCTGTTCTTAGTTTTATATGAACTTTTGAATGCAAATAACTACTTTTTGATATAATTTCAGAATATAAACAGCAAACCACACGTATAGTTGGAGTTGACAGCAAGAAATCAATTATTGACATGCATTATAAAATATAACCACCTCTTCCTATACCCAATTCTGTTCTACGGTTTTTATTTTCGATCTTATATATTGCAACTACGTGTTATTTCCGTCATTCTACTAGTGGTTCTTCTTTTATTTCAAAAAATAGTGGGCGAAGTATGTCACGAAATACGCTCAGAAGGTTTTGTGATGTAATCCCAAGTAGCACACTACGGTCATAATTAGTTATAATAACTTGATTATGATTTAGCAAGTTATATTTATGATATCTCAACCGAATGGCAACATGTGTGCTACTAGGTATGTGTGGCCCATTTAGTATTGGAACAAACATTTTTGATTCTCTATGCGACCTAAGTGGCTCAGATTATAAACTATGACATCTATGTTTCCCTTCCAACATCAGAGTTTTTTCGTGGTGCAGTTCGAATGTGTTTCGGAGAAATGCAAAAGGGGAAAAGAAAGAAGAAAAATAATTGTGTGCAATCATTTGGAAAACCCTTCGTGGTCTGGATCAAAACTTGCTAAAGTGTTGGGTTTTCCCCGAAATACCGTGAGGCGTGTTTTGAAAAAGTACACAGAAGCTTTGTCGACGGATCGCAAGCCTCAACGCAAGCGTCGGGCGGACACTGTCAACCGTCAACTGCTCAACAAAGTCATCAAGAACATTAAGGCAAAGCCCAACATATCAGACCGCGATTTCGCCAAATAGTTTCGCGCTCACGCAGTACCGTGTAACAGTTCGTCTCCGGGAAGGCTTCAAGTCATACTGTGCCTGTAGACAATCAAATAGGGGATCAAAAGCAGAACAGAGTGGTCAGAATCGACGCACAATCGTGCCACAAAACTGTATCACATCAGGTGTTGACAAAATTCAATTGTTGTCTCCTCATGGACGATGAAACCTGTATGTAAAGGCTGGGATTTTCAATAGCATCCGGACAAAAAATTTACGCGGCTGCTAGTACGGGACAAGGCGTTCCACGCAAATTTCAACTTTGTGTTTGCAGATAAATTTGGCATCGTAAATACATGAATTTGGCATGGCATTTGTGGCTGCGGTGAAGCAAGGTTTTCTACTTCACTGATAAGGCATTTAAATTCAGAGCTTCGTACTGAACAGGAATGTCTCCAAAAGCAGAATATTGCCATCTCATCAGATCCCACAATGAACCTGTCATGTTTTGTCCAGATCTTGCAAGCTATGTCTCTTCCCACGTAATAACAGTGCTACAGTGGTGTGAACCAACAGGATTCAGTTTCATACCGAAAAGAATTCAACCTACCAAACTGTCCCCGTGCTCAGACCGATAGAGAGATTTTTTGGGCTACAGGAAGAGGAAGCTCAAGGTGAATGGCAGTGTCGTCAAAAGTATCAATAAATTGAGACCGGGTGGAATAAGATTTCCAAAACGATGGATGAGAATAATGTGCGCCGGTTGATGGAACGTATTCCGGAAAAGTCCACAAATTTCTTCATAAAGTTCATATGATGTCGAACATTTAAGATAAAACAGAATACTTTTTTGTTAATATACATCCGAAATATGCGCAATAGTCTATGTTCCAATTCTAACTGGGCCATACCTCAACTTAAGAGTTGGTGCTTTAAAATATACGTTACACACATTAGCAGAATGACAGACTTTGAGCAGATAGTCATTTTATCTTTTCTGCTCGAAAGAAGGGAATTGGCGATTACGACGAAGTAGCACTGTACCATAATTTAAAATCTTCCACCCGAAAAATCACGCGTACCTTGTGGTCCAGCCAAACGTCAACCTCGGTGTTTTTGCCCCTGAACCACTCGATTCTGACGTAAAAATACGATGTGTTTTTCTGGAGCTGTCAGCATTTCCGAGAAAAAATCTGGATCAGCGAAGACATCCAAAATGGCAACATCCGCCACAAATTTTATTATTCCAAGGCATATCATGAATTCTTAAATTAAAAGGTAACATAAACTTTCGGGTCCTCTAACAGCTCAGTTGATGAGGCGGCACAAAAACAACACCTATTCCGGTGTCGGATTGTTAGTGCTGAATATACTTCATCGGCACTGTTCCTGGACATGGTGGCACACAATCATACTATTAAAACCATTAACTGGGTATGGAAAGTGAAGTACATGCCCAGATCTTCTGGTGAGCAAGAAGAAGTGATTTTCAGAAAATAAGGCTGATGTCATTTTAAAAATATCGCTTACCAAACCTTCTCCCGAGAGTACTGCCGATCAAACACACTGGGCAATCGCCGACGGAACTCCACAAAGGCAGATGCAATGGCCCAAACCCCTTCAGACTTCAAAAACTGGTTAGGCATAATTGATCGGAAAATCTGAATCAGCAAAGACATCCAAAATCTCAATATCTGCAACAAGTTTATGATTCCTTGGCAAATTATGAATTCTTATACATTTTAAGGCAGTTTAAACTTCAACAATTAAAAGGTAGCGTAAACTTTCGGCAAAGCCACTTAACATCCAAATATCCTGTATTGAACATGATATGTAGAGACAGTTGTTTGAAATGATATTTTTTCAGTTTATTCTACCACAATGCAAAAAATTACTGTATAAAAATAACAAAATTATAACAAACCTTGTAACGACCAACTGACAATGATATATTGTCTTTTCTTATATTATTTTCAGAGATTAATAATTGATGCCCGACAGAAAGGTATAACATAAAAACAACAAAACCTGAAACCGTGTTACGAGTAACTGATTAGGATATAAATTTGATTAAGACGTTTTCATCTGGATAATTGTAAAACACTCATAACATTAATATGTTATGGTATATTTAATATCGTTAATGTCTTTTAACAAATTTAAATCATCGGTTATTCGTAGATAAATACCCGGAGAAGCACAATCTGCGTGAAGAAATAGATTAACTCTAACAATATCTGATATGATTTTGATAAGATATGAACTGTTACAAAGTGTGTTTTGTTTATGTTATATCTATATCACTTTTTGCAATATTTTTGTTGCAATTTCTCTAGATAATACACACGATCCTTCGATAACCTGTCATAAAAATGGCGTAACTGAATAATAAACTTGAAATATTTACTGACTTATAAATTAAGGTATGTCTCTTCTTAATTTTGTATGAGGTCGAAGAGGTTCTCATAGGATATTTATTCATGCTCAGGGCTCCATCGTTCCATCGTCTTTTCAACAGCTTGGAAACTAGGAAAAAAAATTCCTACCTTTGAAAATAATACTCGTAAAGTTATCAACTATAATAAATCTTTGAATAATTTGAAAGTGAGTCCTGTAAACTTTCGTAGAGTATCAGAAAGCCACAAGCGAAATTGTCAAGCGAATTTTCTTGACTTGTGAAATTCAATCAATTCTTGATAATCGAATCACCTCGTTCATGTTTGAGAAAGTGTCAAAGCAGCTTAGTACCTATTAAATCGAAAACTGAATCAGATAACACCACGTGAAACTTAATAATAAAAATCCTTTAGTTTATTACACCTTGCGCAATACTTTGCCTCGGGTCTGATCCATCCCCATCAGCACCGTCCACAATTCATCTGAGCACCCGATAATGTCATCTGGTTGTTTGCCAACCAAACAACTCACGACACACGCTAGAATTAGCACCTCTTTCAAACTTTTACATTTTGGCAAACAAACGTTCGTCCCCAATTGCACCAACAAACATCCTCTTCACGAGTTGAATCTTCCTGTGTCACCCATACGAATTCCTCGCTTCTAAAGCCATTTGGCACAATCACACCAAAAAACATCGAATCCTCCATGATTCCTTAGAATAATTCTCAAATTCCCCAACAGAGCCGTTCACCACGCATCGCACTGCCGGCCACATGCACTACATCTTGACCATGGCAAGGTCCAACGAAGTTATTCTTCCACTTTTCCACTTTTTAGCACCGGTATTCTCGGAATTCTCAAAGCGCTTTTCTTCTTCTTCTCCAAGCACCCTACGAACAACCCGGCGCAGAGTTTCTTTCTGACGCTTGAGCTTGAGCAACCGCACTCGATTCAATATTTGCGAAAGCTGGATTCAACGCTTGCTGGTGGCTTCTCTTACCACACCACACAAATGCACCTTGCGTGCCACAACTGCAGCACCCTTGATGCGGAAAGAAAAACGGAGCAGAAGAAGTTCGAATCAGTAACTTCCGAGTCGATCCTCGCGGGTAAACAACACCATCCGACCGCACCGGTCGTATGGTCGACCAACTGCGCACGCGTGTCACCGGGAGAGCCCAAAGAACCCCACCGTGCGACGTCGTTGAAGTCGGTGCTGCTGCCATTCACAGGATAAAGATCGGACGTCACAGCGACGGCACCGCAGCCGCAGCAACAACAACAACAACAACAGCAAGCAACCAGATGAAAGAAGCTCCCGAAGAATAATCACTGATAGAGACCTGGTCCGATCGGTTTATCGGAATCGGAACGAGCCTTGGTGGGAGGTGGAGAGTGCTCTCCGGTATTAGAGAACAATGGGTGGGTAATGAGGGTTGGTGTGCGATTTCTGTAGGCGATCGAGCGAGGATGAAGAACGCGACTGCGCGACTGGCGGACTATTAGACAAAGCCGTAGGTAGGCTGGAAACTTAGCGCCTGTCGCATCAAAGCCGTCCGTCGCGGTTCGGTACTAGATATAACAGACTCTGTCTGTCTGGTATAGTGTGCCGCTAGGTATCCGATAGTAGTATGCCTCGGATGGATGCGGAGAGCCAACGCTGGGCGGCAGTATATCAACAACAATAATAACCATCTGACAGAACAGGGTGAGGCGCAGGTTGCTCAGAGCAACGAGGGGGTGATCGCCGACTGTTGGCGGTGGATGAAGGCGGCATGGGAGCAGTAGAAGCTTTTCGGGTACTCGGGAACACAGCAAACGAGAGATAGAGAGAGATAATGATGCTCAGTAGTGTGAGTAGGGTCAAGTGGTGGCTGATGGGAGAATTTTCTTTAGAAAGAACGGAGCATTGCATTTAGCGAAGTTATACAAAAGGTTAACAGTTTAAGACAATGATACAACTTTCTGGAACCCAGCGCGGTGACCTAGTCCACAGGGGTTTTGAATTTATTTTTGATTAAATTATGCACAACTTACCCTTAACCTGTACTAATCGAAGGGATGTAAAACATAGTTATGATTCTACTTTACAAGAATAACGAATGGTGAATCAACAACTAACTTTCTTGTTGAAAACAATTGAAAAATGTT
Source organism: Aedes japonicus (assembly GCA_034211315.2). Lineage (NCBI taxonomy): Eukaryota > Metazoa > Arthropoda > Insecta > Diptera > Culicidae > Aedes > Aedes japonicus. The sequence continues at coordinate 28,259 of JASCZW010000576.1, forward strand.
TCTGAAACAAAGATTTTGTTCGGTATATTTGATACAACTCTGTACGTTCACCCGATTTGCACACAAAACGTATTTTCTAAATACTTGATAATAGCTTGTTTTACAAATTTATTATAAAAAATATGGAAAACATCTTACGTTTAGACCGGTTTGTATCTCTCATATTTAATTTGAATTTTAGCCAAATTTAGAAAAGCTACTAATAATAAACCATATATTATAGTTTTCAAAATGATTATTACATACGTTTATGTAGCATGAACTAGAGAAACTGTTATAAATATTTGAAAATACTTTTGGAATTACATAACAATGACCAAGGTTATTTACAAGTCAATTTTTCGATCTTTCGACGAATTTTTTGTACAATATTGTGATAGCACTGGCATCGAGCTGAACGTCAGAGCAAAGACCTTGACGTAGCAAAGAAGCTACATACATATCACGCAAAAGATTAAAGTTCAAATTCCATGCTTGCGTTAATAAATTTTAGTCTGTGGATATGTTTTTGGTACTTTAAGTCTTATTGGGCTGTTCTTTTGCACAACCTACGTCACATAAAAGTATGAAATAATGGTGTATAGACTGTACGGATAGTTATAACTACACTAATGATTAACCGTTAATTCAAAATGCGTGCAGTATTCAAACATTTTATGCTGTGTCCTGTAGTTTATACCCTAATTAAATTGATGTCGTTAATTTTTTTCAATTATTAACACGGTAGCTTGAAAATGCGTGGTCTTTCTTCCGAGCAAACAGAACGGGTGGCGCACAAACGGTGCACCGTTAGTGGTCTTTCGATCAGAAAACTGGCTAAGTAAGAAGGAGTGAGCGTCGGAGCAGTTCAAACCGCACTACGGAAGTACCAACAACAGTGATCTTTCGTAGATTATAGATAGAATAGCCGGTCCCACAGACCCTACAATCGACAAAAAGAAAAGGGACTACTTCAAGAGTCATACTGCAGCATCATTCCGAGATGTGGCGAAAAAGTAAAGTACTTCGGCGACTAATGTTATGCGTTCCAAAGAAAGAATGGGCCTGCAGACTTGTCGGAAGCAGAAGCTTCCAAAACGAAGCACCAAACAGATTGAATATGTGAAACCGAGGGCTCACAAGCTTTACGACAAACTGCTGACCAAAATATCGGATTACGTTAACGACTGTGTGGATGATGAAACCTACATAAAACTCTGCCGGGACCACAGTTTTATACCTATCCGAAAGGAAAGGATGTTCCTGGATCAGCTAAGGCCATTAACGCCGCAGAATTCGGCAAGAAGGTAATAGTGTGGCAGAACTTATACGAATGTGGAAAAATGTCTCGTCCATTCATTACAACACACCCAACGAATGGTCGAATCTACGTGAAGGAGTGTCTGCAAAAAAGGTTGCTAACTTTGATCAAACAGCACAACAAGCCTACAATCTTTTGGCCTGATCTTGCTTCCTGCCATTACTCTGAATATGCACTAGAAAGGTACAAAAGGAACAATGTCGTATTTATTAAAATAAGATGAATCCATCAAACTGCTCATAGATTCGCCCATCGACACTTTCTGAAGCTCAGAAAACACATGAAATCAGCGTCGAGTGTTGGAAAATTTAAGAAAGATTCGCCAAAAGTGGTGAAAAAGGTAGGAAAAAGCACTATGCAGAAGCTTATGAGAAGTGGTAAGGGGAAAGTTAAAGAACTCGCCTTCCCTACGAAAAATCAAGCAAATTGAAAATATTGTTATTTACTATGTTTGAGACTAAAAGAATGGACTTTTTTATTTGAGAAAAAAGTGTGTTTATATTTTTTGGAACAGTCTATAATAACATTAATTGATTGCAATGATTTAATGTATGATTGCAATGGTTATTGAACAGTATAATGAACTCTGTTATAACAAGTTGTGATACTTGGGTATTTCGTCGAATGACACCGAAATACATAAAACCGAATGTCATTAGGCTGAAATTTAGAAATTGTAAGCTTGAACTAAATACTTCTGGAAATATTTTGGACAAAAAGTTCAATGGGTGATTTTTCCTTTTTTAAACTACGAGCAACTCTTTCTAATTAACAAACTTTCAATCTGCTAACATGTCATGTCGAACGTTTTTCGTTGCAAATCTCTCCTTCTTTTTTCCCTATCTCATGATCAGAATACGAGTCAAAACAAAAAGAAGAAAATAATTGAGTTAGGTTACACGCTTCCGGGCTAGTGACCCATTAAACCTGGAGATATTTGACCTGATGGCTGATTTGGCTTTGTGACAATCGGTCAAATGACCCAACATCGATACAATTTTACTGAAAACACATTTTTTCTATAGTTAAGGGTTCGCATTTTAGAGCCACTGATCTGGATTAATTTGGGGTGTTTATGAGGAATAGTTTTTTTTGCCTATCAAACCGTTTCGATTTTACAACGAGATACTAAAAATAACAACACAGGTAGAAAGAAACATTGAATTTTCTGCGTTATTATATGCACATAGAGGGAATGATAGTGTTGGCAGAAATTATTGTGTATGTATCGGTAAATGGGATAGTTCATGTAAATTAAAGCCAGATAACGCCTGAATCTAGTCTGTTTTATGAAAGATTGCAAACATTCTTGTATGGCGTATGGAAGATTGCAAACAATTTCGTTGTTGACACATTTTTTGATTTGGAATTAAACGAGAGGATTAATTATGAATTATGCGCCTGCCAAAATTCATTACTTTTTCTGTGAACAGCTAGGTGGATGATAAGAAACTGTTTCGTTTTCCTGTTGTAATTTCCACAGAAACTTCTGACGGGCAATGCAGTGTGAGTTTGCGCTGCACTGGCCAATTGAGCTACTAATTGAGCTTAAATTATGAGATAAAATTCACTACATGATTTTGAAATGATTGTGGTCGCGCTGAATAGATACATTGAACCACTGTACTGCATATTTGGACCATCCCAAGCGTATTTTTTTAACGCAAATTTGCAAAACTTTACTGAAGACGATCTTTCATGAAATTGAATCGAACTTAGAAGTCAAACCAATCTCACTGAAAACTCAAAGCGGGAAGTATATAACAATATGACATGATCTGATGAGCTAATCTTTCTCAAGGTGCTAAGTAAATGATGCATAAGATTCCATTTTTTTTTTGTATCCGAAATTTTCTCTGTGTGCAGATATGTGAATCTTTCTAATTGTTTTGATTTATGCAGATATGTGAATCTTTCGATCGATTCTGAACGTATCTGATTGAGTACTATGAGATTAATGTATTAAGGGTTTTGATCAGGTCCTTCTGATAGTTCTGAGCTGATTTTCCTAAAAAGTGTTCCACATCAAATTGCATCGCTGAAAACACGCTGTAGAAAATTACCTAATGGGACCTATATTCTCTTGATAATTTGGGTAGAAGTTGTGCAGAGTTTGTTGTATTTTTATCGCTGTCAGTTCTTCAAAAATTGGAAAAAAAATTGTCAACTGAAAAGCAACGTCACGAATTGTTTTTGCCCAACCCCTGAAAAATCCTCAACTCTCTCATCACACTTCGGAAAACAACGCGCCATCCTGCAGTCAACGGTGAGCCTCGACCGGAAGGAAAAATGCGGTCAGAATAATTCTATTAGTAATTAAGATCACAAGCGTGTCGTGAAAGAGTTTGAGCAGTATTCCAATGCTTCGGTCAGGGATGTGGCCAAAAAGTCGAATCTCCAAGTCATTCGTTCAGAGAGCCTAGGACCGGGAGGGACTGCATACGTACAAAGTGCAGAAGGCTCCAAACCATGACGAACGGAAAAATACGGTGGAAAAGTAACGGGCCCGGAAATTGTACACCCAGATGATGACGAACCCTTATTGTCTCATCATGAATGATGAGACATACGTCAAAGCGGACTTTCTACAGCCTCCGGAGCCTCTGTTTTCACCACCCAAAACCGGAAGAAGTAATAAAGCAGAGATTTTCAAAGTTTGAAAACAAAATGCTTGATTTAGCAATCGATCAGCTCGTGTGGAAAACGGAATGCGCCCTTTGTGAGTACCGGGACTGTAAACAAGGAGATCCACCTCAAGGAGTGTCTACAAAAGCGTCTGCTTCATCTGTTGAAGTAACACACGGGCCCTACGATCTTCTGGCCGGATCTAGCTTCGTGCCACTGTTTAAATGTTGTCTTAGAGTGGTACGAAGCCAACGAGGTCACTTTCGTACTCAAGGACAATAGTCGCCACCACCCTATAGTAGAATGCTGCATTAAAGCTTGGTCTTTACTTAAAATCACACAGGAAGAATGAATAGAGTTAGTACAAAAGCAATTTTTATTATACTGTGACGCATAATACAATAAATGTTCATATTTGGAGTTTGTCAGTCATTTTCCCGTGAAGTAATGCTGCTAAAATTGCATAGCGTAGATAAAACATGAATTTTCAGCTGAAGTTCCAAGAACGACAAAAAAAATGAGGTCAACTTGTGATTTTCATAGATTATGCAATATTGATGAACTTGAATGCCCATCTACGGTAAAGTGTTGTTTAAATGACCAGCATATCAAAAATCAAAATTCAGATCTTCAAATTTCAAATCAAAAAGTAGTCTTATTGTTTTGTCGTTAGCGGTGTCTGTAGCTTTAATAGTGATGAATGCAAAATATTGGTTTTCATACACTCAGGAAACTATCTGTACGATTTTCATACGATCGAAACTATGAACCAAAGCAAGGGTTCTAGACTCATTCCATACGAAATCGTATGAAATGATTACTGTTGCATTAGTCACGAAAAACATGCCTCATATACACTTTCAATCGACATCACTTATCAAGCGTGTTTAGTCCCGTGGGATTGTGGCTCGCCTCAGAATCCCGAGGTTCATGGTTCGAATCCCGGTGCAACTTTTTTTGTGAGAAAAATTTTCATACGATCGTCCTATGAACTTCTTTTCATAAGAGAACCGTATGAAATCTGCAATAACATCTTGTGAAAATTTCCATACGAATTTCGAATGAATTCCCCTAGATTTATTCGCTCAGTGTATAGATGGAAATTCAGGTTAATGCTAGACAACAGCCGAGATTTTAGCTCAATAGGTTCCCGAGAAAATGAAAGACAAGCATCCAAACATGACCATTTTATATGAAAATCAGGCATTGGCCTTATTGAATCGTCCGTCACGGTATTATGCTTTATATCCTCACCCATCTTTAATAAAACGATATATGTTTATAAAGAACGATGTATGATTATATGAACTTTTTTCTCCAAAATTATTTGCAGTTCATTATTATAGGGTAAGGGATGTAATGTTAGCCTAGCTCCTTCAATCGGCCTATGTACAAAATGTGTCATTAATTTAGCGTCAATCAACAAAATCACGTTGCTATTAGGATGACCGATGATATCCAAAGCAATTGAGACATTATCAATCAACTTATAGTTGTTCACTTTCGCGTAATTTTAGATTTCTTGCACTTTTGGGGCATCATGATTTCACCGGTTAAGCTGAACAAATGATCTACACGATCTTTAAATGATCTAAATTTGGCTTACTAGAGTCGACAAAGCAAGCAATGCAGTCTGGATGTGCAGAAAATAGTTACACGTTACAAACTAACTGTTCACATTGCTGAAATAATAATGATTTTACGAGAAAATCGTAGACCCAATGTTGGGGACATATTTTTTGTATGTTCCCAATTATGGCCTGTTGTATCAATAACATAGTAAAAAGGTTGTTATTGGAAAATTTCAAGTGGAAATGCATGAGTTTGCGGTTTTTTATATTCAAGTGCCTCATCTTAACAAAAACCGAAGCAACAAAATCATTGTATAGTGAATTATAATGTTTTCATTATTGAATGGCTAATAAACCATACATGAACATCACTTAAGTGTTTGGATTTAGTTTTACTTGAGTTTGTTTTGTGGAATGTTGTATTAAGTAAATCAAATTACGCATACAATGCCCTAATTCATAAAACTAGAAAAAAAACTGTACAAAGATTGCATTTAGTAATAAATCCATCGAATGGGACGAAGTTGTATCCATGAATAGACCCAATTTGGCGCCAATAGACCGACATTAAATCCATATCCCTCGAATGTTTCTGACTTTATAAAATGAGTTGTGTAACTTTTCGTGAAACATACTACCAAATGTCTTATCAAGCTTATCTTTACAAGTGTTTTACTAGTTGAATCTCGCCTACAGCTTAAACACTTTATGAGTTATAATAAAAAATGTAATCGATGGTTGCATAATAGGCTGAGTCAAGGGACACATATCCTACTACTAACGATGCAGAATTCAGGATAGATTATGGTGATGAAACATTGCAATATTATTGACTTGACCACGACAAGAACAAAATTAAAACAGTTATGCCGCACGTAAAGGGCAATACGGTCAAAATTTGGTCAATATCAACTTGACGTATTTCTTTCAATTTTGCAGTTAAAAAACCTGAACACCCCTCATTTTGAAGGTGTGTGTGTGTAGAATGTTGCTCCTATTTTGATTTTGGAATTCACTCTTCAGTTGTCAAAATGCCGTCCATGCAAGAAGAGCAGCGTATCAAAATTTTGCTCGCGCATCGCAGAGCAAGCCATCTGTACCTGTGGCTTGAAAAGCAGCATTTTCATAGCTTCCGGGACTGTCAACCAAGAAATTTACGTGAAAGAGTGTTTGAATAAACGTCTGCTGCCTTTCCTGAAGAAACACGGTTGTTCCGTACTGGTTTGGCCGGATTTGGCATCTTGCCATTACGGTAAAAAGGCCATGGAGTGGTACGCCGCCAACAACGTGCAGGTGGTTCCCAAGGACAAGAACCCTCCCAACACGCCAGAGCACCGCCCAATTCAGAAATACTGGGCTATTGTCAAGCGGAACCTGCTAAGGACGAGCAGCAGTTCAAGGCAAACTGGCTTTCTGCGGCGAAGAAGGTGGACAAGGTGGCTGTACAAAATCTGATGGCAGGGGTCATGCGTAAGGCCCGGCAATTCGGATTTGGAAAAGCGGAAGCCTAACTGAATATTTTTCCTGAATTTTATACTAATTGAACTTGAAAAAGAAATTTAATTTGATTTTTTAAATAAACGATTTTATTGATTTACACGCGTTTTCCCTTGACCAAATTTTGACCGTATCACTTTTTAGTGATGGCCAGATGACAATATTAATTTAAACACTTTGTACATGCAATTTCACTTAAGCAAACTTAAATGTTGTCATCACCAAAAAAACAATGTATTGATAATGGTCTAAGAACATAATTGACGATACATAAATAATTATCTATAAACAAAAGTATCGCATTAAATTTTTTTTTTTTTTTTAAAGAGTTGAAGTTCTTCTGTCTCTTATCTATCAACACCTTGGTTAACCCAGTATATAGTAAAGAAACCTGTTGAAATTTATTTCAGAGAGTTCTCTAACATATTAACTCTTATAAACTCAAACTGCCTATTCCGACTGTTAATTTGTCAAGGGTTTCGTTATGAAGCAAAATTGTAATAAAAGCGACTGAAAATGTATAGGCTTCTCTAGATCCGTTTATAAATGTATTGACTTACTTACCCCCAAATGTTGTTTCAAAAAAATGGTCATTTGAAACTTTTACACGCTTAAAAGTTATGAATTTTACACGGGAGGCGCAATTGATCTTTGTGAAAATTCGGGGAATGTAAACAAAGATTTCGTATAAAATTATATCTCCTGAAACTAACACATACCTAAGTTAGGAAAATGTGTGTTTGATTGGATTTATATGTTCATATCTTTCAAATCATTCTTATGTGCCGAAGAACGCTTCCATGCGTGGGTCTCAAGGGCACTGAAATTGAAATGACATTTTGATAGTATGTAGAGTCTAAAAACATAACAAAGGAAATGCCCAAATAACGCTTCGTTGAGAATGAGCCTGTGATATTTGATTGAACCCCCTTGTCTGGTAAAAGAATATGTGACCGATCGTGCTCTTATACTACCTGTTGCTTTGATCTGGTTCTAGCGATTTGTCCCTCTCCCAATAATGCCTAACATGTGTGAGAAATTATCTATTCGGCATGCACCGCATTTGGGTTTATATTTGGCATGCACCGACTATTTCACATATATTATTCCTCTCGTCATATATTACTTATAGATCTGTAATATTTGTTGCTTTCGCGTTGATTTTGAGAGGGATTTCAAACCTACCGTTAACCGCCCCTGCCGGTAATCTTAAAACAAACATTATTTAAAACAGATTCTAATTTTTTTTGCGTACCTTTTGTCAACAACACAGTGAGCTCAGTTTTTGAATATCCCACGAAATGCTTAAGTTTGAAATATATTTTGAGCTTCTCACAAGACACAAGAAATAGTCTGAATTCACATGTCCGATTAAGAAAAAACAGTGTGTTTTTATTCACATACTTAGGGGTCAAATACACATAAGAAAAATGGACGCCATCTTGCCTGACTTGCCTTGTTATCTGGATGCATCAATCAATCTTTTCATATATATTTTAAATCAGGCTACATAAATTTGCCTTAATAGTCTTACTGCAGCAACCCATTCCGGTATCTATCAGCAGCTAAATATATGGTGGCACATTTCAGTTTAGATAAATATTCTACCGAATAATGTTCTACCGTCCCTCCTTTTTAATACCCCCTTCTAACGCCATCGTCCGAGACCCATAATTCATCAACCTGGTGCTTCATCATCATCATCATCATCATCATCATCAACATCATCAACGGCAACGATTCACATTCAGCGCAAGATCCATTTAGAGAGTATGCCAACGCACGTGAGAGGGACACACAATCAGACATAGAGCCATGCAGAGCGGAGCAACGAGAGAGACCGACCCAACCGCTGCGCGTCAGTCAGACCAGTAATATATAAACAAACAATAGCTCACCTAACCCCGTAAATGATAAATGCACGTTTCCATATCTCACAAAGCGTGCGCTCGTACCACCCCCTGTGTGTTCACTGCCACCCCCGTCGACCCCTCGCGAAACTCAGGTGTTTTAAACAGGAAAAGAAGAGCGAGGCAGTCGAGTGGAGTGCGGGACAGACAGACACAGAGAGAGAGAACGCGTAGATTGGTGCAGATCACGATTAAAGGATGACGTCATTAAACCGAGAGCCAAATTAATTCGCGAGAGAAGATACCACTCAAGCAATGGCAAATGAGTCGATATCGGTTAGCGGTACTTGACTAAACTGTCCCAGGAAACGACTTACTGTTCGTTTCAATGGCAATAAAACGCTTCTGGTTATTTAGAGAGATAGAGACAACACGCCAGTCAGCGGCAGAGGGCGCCGAACAAATTAAGTAGAAACCATTCTTATTGCCAGATTTAATGAAATGACCCAACTAAACAACCGATTTGAAAGAAAAGCGAATCGCACATTTACCAACAACTGATTTCGCACCTTGAAGTCATTTCACGAGATCTAACAACCGACTACTAGCATGAGCACTGAACTTGAAACCTTACAAACGAGTCGCATGCGTATCAACTATGCTCGTTTCTCCTGATGGTTGGCCGATATCATTGGCATAAGAGTTACCGTGGTGAATACCTCCCAGCTGAGTTCGAAATACGAATTTTGATCCACTAGGTCAGGTCCACTGATGAGGTTTGTCGAAAGAACGGTGCATTCACTTGTACGGCTCATACCTCTCTGTTATTAGTAAATGCAATGCAGTTGAGAGAATGCAGCCATTTTACCGTTCATACGTAATAAATATGAATGCCGCCTAAGCTATGGGTTTGGCAAAGTGATCTCTAATTGGCGGGTTGAGGGAGAATGATTTACGGCATAAATGCGGTTTTAAGACTTTTCTGTCGAAATTTACGTTGCCTTTCTATTAGAAAAGTTTCCTTCGTCTTTCGTATGTTAACCGTTCTTGCGGGTTGAGTTGTTGTAATTAGGCTAAGTTCCTTCAGCTGGCGAAAGGGGGTTGTGGCAAGCAAAGTTATTGGACATAGCTACCAGAACATATGTCAACATATGCATGATTTATGTTAAAGAAGATTTATCCTACAAATTTTAATCGGAGAAGGCAATATTTCAAATAAAATAAAACAATTATAGTTTATAATCAGGGCTGCACTCACGGTTATTCTTACCATGCCAAAACTGGCTGCAATCGAATTGGATTGCTTAGAGCTTTTTATTATTGCAATAGAGGACCTTTTTTTTTATTTACGACGTGAATCCGAGCTTTTTTAAAGTGAGTACAAGAGGCATAACATTAGACAAACGAATAGTTGTCAAAGTATTTAATATATCAGCAATTCCACAGTAAAAAAAATGGTGAATCTCAGAATGTTGTCAAAATATGTACAGATCTTCCTAATTAAAAAAAATATAAAACTCGCTAAATTTTGTCTCTTCAGTTGGGAGACCATTACTGTGTTAGGGTTGTCCGAAGAATCTAGATTTTTTTTTCCAAAAATGCCTTTGTTCAAAAACTTACATCTTCTGAATGTTTTGACCGACTTTTACAGTGTGTTACTCAAATGAAGGATTTCTAATATTGTTTCAAAAAGTTACGGAACACTAGATATTTCATTCTGTGAGAGACTCTAAAAACTGATCTTCCTGATATTTTCTAGAACGTTTAAGACTTCAACTTTCATAAAAGTATAAGATCATAAAAGATGAAATGTAGTTTTGCAAAACATATCTAAAAACTAACGCTTTTAGAAGAGTCGTTCCGGAGATTCCATTTTTATTTGAATAAAAGATCATAGTCACAGTGGGTGTGACAGATGTGACATGATGTGACAGCTAAAAATATAATAATAAAAAGTCGTTCAAGACCGTTGCAGTGAAACGCAAGGTAAAACAGTTGTTACGTAATTTTAACACACAACATGAAATACTTCTGAGTGTCTCATAATTTTAATTCGTGAATAAAAATAGAAATCCTTTCATTTTTAGTAATAATCGTAAAATCGGTCTAGCAGATTAAAAATTAAATTATTTTATAAAAACATTTTTGAAGAAAAAAATATAACGGATTTTTGAACCACTCTAACACGGAATTCGAATTTAATATTCTTTTGATAACGATGAACTATTCAAACTTTAACAAAATTAGGATACTTACTGTGACTTTTTTCTGTGGAATTGCTTTATAAAAGGCTACCCAGTCTTTATGAATTGAAAACGACCGTTATTCTGGAACTTTGAGAATTTTCTATTAACATATGCACAGCCACTTAATAATACAATTTCATGATATGCATATTGTTGATATGATGTATTGAACTTAGTGAACAAATACATTTTCTGTTAATTCCGACAATATGAGACTTCATTGAGTATGTACACAAAGTTTTTTTTTTTTTGCACGGGGGATTTTTTTTAGTATGGAACCGTGTAAAAAAAAAAGACTGAATAGAGTTGATAAATTCACATGCCTCAACATTTTATATTGCTCTGATTTGCCCAAAACGTGAAATGTGATTTGAGTTAGATCGATAAGTTGTCCCGTTCTGTAGTTATCGCCAAAAACAAACCGTGTAAAAGAAAACCTTAGTGTACCTTTAAAACCTAAGGGTATTTGAAGACCAATAAGTCTCTCATTAGATGATGCGCATTTACCATGCAGACTTTAAATATCTGATCTCCAGAATATGTTATTGAGCAAGGAAAATCCTACTTCAATAATTTTATGCTGTTAGCTATCTCGAACTTCCTTAACTCATAATGATTTTAAGGACATTGTTCAAGATTTTATTTGACCACCAGTATAACACCATAACCTTTGCTCAAGGATAGTTTGAAAAGCATTGAATATGTTATTGAAACCATTGATGTGCAAATCGTCAGGAATTCCACGAATACACGAAATTTTCCTCAAGATCTTACTTCCAGAATATTTTGAAGAGCTTTAAAAAATATATTAATGTGACTCCCTTTGCATATTGTCAGGGGATTCCAGTGAGCTTTCCGGACTTAACGAATAAACGGGGTTAATGTAATTGAACCGTTCAAAGTTTACGATTTTTTCTTCAGAATACCTTGGAGGGCATTCAATATCTTATTCTCAAAGGACTGGATTAGGTGCATGTTGTTAAATAGCTTTGTCTAACTCTACAAGCTCATCAAAACGTTCAAGCCATTTATGAAAACTTCATCGAGCTTCATGATCTGCAGGTTGTGAAATATAGAATACTTTGGAGAGAAGCCAGCGACGGTGGTGTTGTGGCAAGCGTGACTGCTACTTGGCACAAAGTAGGTATGGGTATAATCTCAGCCGAAGTCGGTGAGATTTTTCTAAGCCGAAAAAATATCGGGTAAAATAAACTTCGTGAGGGAAGCAAAGTCGAGGTTCCCACCTCACATGATGAAGCGTGCGATTTGTAGGGTAAAGGTGCTGCCATTTGGTGGCACACTAGCCTAAGCCTGAAATCCACTTAACCTCTTCAGGCCCAAGGGGTCAAAACTATAATGACTGAATAAATCAGTCACAGATTAAACAAAAATTTACACTGTCTTGAGCAAAGTTGTTCTACATCAATTATTCTATTTGGAATAATTAAATAACATATAAGTTTAAGGCCTAGTTGACGACCTAGAACATCATGAATATGAAGAAGTTCAGAAAAAGAAAAGAAATGCCTTATTAAAGGGTGTCCACCATGAAATTGCCACACACAAAATTGATTCGCAAAATTCGAGTTTTTAACCGATTGCCTTCAAATTTTCAGGGATTGAGAAATAACTATTAAACTTCATTCTACCATTTTACCCGTATTTTATTTACAGTCCATACGCAAATGCCCGCACCTTGGCCTTAACCCCGGCCATAAGATTCGGCACAACCTGTGAATCAACCGTTTTTTGCATGTAAACCCATACTTTCTTCAGTTCCTCGACTGTCTTCACTACCTTAGGTCGTTTAAGAAGGTGCTGCTCCATAATCGCCCAGTACTTCTCGATGGGGCGGAGCTCCGGAGTGTTGGGAGGGTTGAACATTTTCGGCACGAAATTGACCTTATTGTCCGCATACCACTTCAGCACGTCCTTGGAGTAGTGGCATGAGGCCAACTCCGGCCAGAAGATTGTTGGGACGTTGTGGGCCTTCAGGAGAGGAAGCAGCCGCTTCTGGAGGCACTCTATTCTGTACACCTGCCCGTTCATCGTGTCCTGGGTCACGAAAGGTGCACTCCGCTTCCCGCACGTGCAGATGGCTTGCCAAACCAGGAATTTCTTCACAAATTTGGACATCTTCTGAGTGCGGACATGCTCCGGAACGCTGAACTTATCCTCTGGCCGTGAAAAACAGGTTGCCGGGGATCTGTTTGAAGTCGGCCTTCACATATGTTTCCGTCGTCCATGATGCAGCATTCAACTTTCGTCAGCATGTTGAGGTACAACTTCCTGGCACGGGTTTTGGCGGACTTGTTCTGCTTCTCGTCGCGATTAGGGGCCTTTGTACCTTGAACGTTCGAAGCCCAGCCTTAGTTTTGGCCTTCTGGACAAAACTTCGGCTTAGGTGCAGCTTCTTAGCCACATCCCGAACGGAGGCGTTCGGATTTCGGTTGAAGGCCCCAACTACGCGGTTGTGATTTTTGGTGTTGTACGGAATACTTTTTCCTTCACTTCTGGGCTTCCGATCGGTGGTCAACCGTTCCTCGAACCGCTTAATCACTCGCAACACCGTGGAATTCGCGATTCCCAACGTTTTAGCGATGGAACGATGCGAAGATCCTTGTTCTCGTGATGAATGCGCAAGATTTTATCACGCACGAGCTGTTCTTTCGACTTCATTTCCGCGAGTTTTAATCACAGGACTTTAAAACTTGCAGGATGTAAATAATGCACTATGAACTAAATCCACCCAAATTTTCATTAAATTCTACCAATTGGTTAAAAAGTTAGAGCAATTTCATAGTGTGGCAATTTCATCGTGGACACCCTTTATAGTGTAAAACATTGTCTTAAAATATGCTAGATATGCCTACGTATTATGAAATTCTCGTTGATAAACGTTAATCATTTTTATACCTTTTTAAGATGTTCAAGGTATTCTAAAATCTGCTTGAGTTTAGAACTTCAGATCTACATTAGTAACAGCAGCTCTTAGGGCTATATGAGATTACGATATGTGGTCAAACATATTTAATGTGCCTTTTGTAACAGTCAACAGTCCTTATGTGATAATTTTGTGATGTTCTAGGTCATCCAAACTGTCTTTGAGTTCAAAACTTGAGATCTACCGTAGTAACTGTAGCTTTTAGGGCTATACAAAGCTACGCTCCGTATTCAACCATATTCAGCGAATATTTTCGAACATTAGGAAAAACACTGGGATTTACTGGGTTGATCTTTGACATGCAAACTGTGCTTGAGTTCAGAACATCAGATCTACAGTTGTTACTGTAGGTTTTTGAGTATTCATAGGGACATATGTATTTAAAAATACGAATTGAATGGTGTGGAACATACATAATGCGACAATCTTGGAATATTTTAGTTCATCTGAACTGTCCTTAAGTGCAGAAGTTCAGAAAGAAAGAAGAAGAAAATAGCTTCTTTTTTGGTATCGTAGGCTTGTTTACCATGCCAAGGAGACCTGTATCCTTTATATCAACACATGGGCCGTGACCCACGGCTATACTTCCTTTCCGAAGAAAGGAGAAAACTTTGGAATGTAACATATATCGAATGGAAATCAGCGTTGGAACGGTACTAACTTAGAAAATGCGGAAAATAATGTACTATAGAAGATGCAACGAGGAGTTCTCCGAAAGTCGGTTCTGTGAGCTAGTGCTATTGACAAGAAGATCAGGAATGCCTATAAGCAGAAACCATCGGCTTCCGTTCAAGATGTGGTGAAAATAATAGGGACCTCGACGCCTAACGTGATACGTGCAGAAGGGCGACTTGGAAACAAGACATACCTGAAGCAAAAGAAAGCCAAAAGGAACTCGAATCACTCCTCGTTTGTGGAATCGATATCCCCGGAGACTATAGTGCCCTACTGTTATATGTTTACGCATAACTTTAGGTATTCAAATAAATACATTATGTCGGACAGTCAAGCAGCTCTAAATGCTTGAAAGTCAGCAACATGCACTTCCAAGCATGTTTGAGAATGTTTTCAATCACTTCAAAAGTGGTCTTGTAGCAATCAAGTCAATTTGTACTGGGTTCCTGGCCAATGTGGAATTGATGGAAACTAGAGAACCGATGAACTAGCAAGACTCTTAGGACCTGAACCCTTTTGTGAGTCATCTGCTTCTTCACTTAGAATGGAGGTGCTAGCTTGGGAATGCTTGAAATTGGAAGTAAACTGGAACAACACCTTCATAGCTAGGCAATCAAAGCTGTTCATAACTCCAAACATTTCAATGACTCGCAAATTACTTGATCTCACGAAAATTTTATATACAGGCCTTAGCCGTTATCACTTGAAGGTGAAAACTTCAAAATGATTCATGGCGATTTTGTGACATGGATGAAGAAGACTCGGAACACTTGTTTTACCACTGCTCTGGAATCTCCAACAAAAGATTTACGTTCTTCAGCAAAGGCCTACTAGAACCCAGTACGGTATTACATTTTATTCGGTTTGTTATACCGCCCTGGGACAATGTATTAAGTCAAACATTGGCGATCACTTTTAGCAATAATCATGCTTCATACTGACAATATCTAAAGCAAAAAATGGGGATATAATAGAACTAAAAATTGGTCGCAGTGATGAGGATGAACGACATCGATTGAAAATGAAACAATATGATAAAATGTTGTGTAGGAGTTGTGGGTGTTTAATCATGGACGTTAAAACGCATGTGAAATTGGATTACAAAACCCTTCCCAGCCTACAATACTTCTTTGAGTATATGCAAGAACACGAGTATCCCCAAAACGGAGAAGGCCATTTTCACCGAAAAATTTGACAAGAATGTTGTTGTGGCAGGAAATATGCGAATGCGGCAAAATATCTAACCCAGAGGTAACATCGGAGACAATAAACACCCAGAAGTACATCAAATTAAGCCTCCACAAGCGTTTATTGCCAATCCAGTCATATTTTGGACAGATTAGGCATTTACGTCAAGAACACTATAGGGTGATACAAAAGCCAAAATACCTGTTTCGTGCTGAAAGACGTGAATCTGCCAAATTGCTTGGAAGCACGGCCAATCGAGATTTTCTGGGCTTTGACCAAAGCAAAGCTATGGAAATTCGGATGGAAAAGGATTGAACAAAAGTGCTGAAAATGGTAGGAAGTGCTACTGTGCAGAAGCGTATAGGTCATGTTTGAGAAAAGTGAGGTGTCTTGGTTATAATTAAAGATTTAATTTAAAGAAGAGTAAAATGTTTACCATAATTTGCCAAATAAATCCTAAACCAAAAATTTTTTTTTTAATATTTTGAAAGTGTGCCTAAAATTTCTGAAACAGTCTATATTTTGATAGTGGTTGAACTAGTAGAATGTTTCTAAGAACTGATTTTTGAATTTTCAATACAAAAAAAAACTAAACAACTAAATACTGTGTTCACAATGATTAGTTTGTAACTTTTTAGCGTTTGGTAAAAAAATGACGAAATTTTAACTGAAGCTGCATTGTCAACTTGAGTAAAATTTCATCATAATTTGTCAAGCGGTTATCAAGATGGCATCTTACATAAAGCAGATCAACCAAAAAATTATGTGCACCGTCGTGAACAGTTCGACTTTGTCCCATAGATGGATTGGAGAACACGTAGGAGCAGCGCACAATAGGAAAAAAGTACATGAATTGCGAAAGAATGCGATAATTCAGCTCCAAGTAGCACATGGTAAGTGAACAATTTTTTATGTGAAAATTCCTGGGGAATCGGAGTGGACGGAGATATTGAGCTTAGTTTACCCCAATTCCATTACCATCAGATAAATCATCTTCACTCAAAGTTGTCACTCATCTTCACTATATTCGTCATCGTTTTCGCTAGATAAGAAAATGTTTTCGTGTTCCTGTTCATCAGATACACAGAACTGTAGCATCTGCGCTTCGAACTCTGGGTCATGCTTCCAGAATGATTTAATGAACAATATCCGAAAACATGGGGGAAGTGGGGCAAATTCAGCAATATCTCCGTTACCCGACCCGTGCGGTGGCTGCAACTACCTCTCTTCGATTTCTAGGGAAATTTTACATAAGAATAGGCCTATTTTAACTACCGCAACCCCTCCAATTATAGATTATTCAACAATATTCAAAAATACGGGGAATCGGGGAAAAATAAGCCCAATATCTCTGTTTCTCGACTTGTGAGGTGGCTGCAACCACCTTCATTCGATTTTAAGGAAAATTCTACATAAGAATAGGCCTATTTTGACAATCGCAGACCCCTCCGACCTTAGATTAATGAACAATATTCGAAAACATGGGGGAAGTGGGGTAAAATCAGCAATATCTCCGTAACCCAACTCGTGCGGTAGCTGCAATTACCTCTCTTCGATTCCTAGGGAAACTCTACATAAGAATAGACCTACTTTGACTACCGCAGACCCCTTCAAGCATAGATTACTGGGCATTATTCTAAAATACGGTGGAATTGGGGTAAAATAAGCCCAACATCTCCGTCCATTGAATTTTTCGGTAAGTTGGACCCCTTCTATTCAATTTCCCAGGAATTTTCACATAAAAAATGCTATTGTTCACTAACTTTGTGCTACTTAGAGCTGAATTATCGAATTCTTTCGCAATTTATGTACTTTTTTTCCCACTGTGCAGCGGTAAAAAATCGAAGGTAGCTAATCAGCTGAAACCAAGGAAGATATTGAATCTGATCAAGCGTCGAGCGAACTTTTCGATCCACGATGTGGCTTAGAAGGCGGAGGTTTGCCTCTGGTTTATCGAAAAAAAAAGGTTAAACATACCATCCTCCACGACTACAAGGTCAGGAAGGCAACAAACCGCGAATGAAAAATAAAGCACAGTGGTCAAAACCCACACCAGGAAGCTGTACCGAGAGTGGCTGACGAAACACAAGGCCCGTCGTGATGGAAGACGAGACTTTTTTCAAGACGGACACAAAGCAATTGCCGGGGAAGGAGTTTTACGTTGTCACATCAAGGTTGACCGTTTCTGAGGAGATAAGGAATAAGAAATTGGACAAATTCGCCGAAAAGTTCTTAGTTCGGCAGGCCATCTATGGGTGTGGAGAGATGAGGCTAAACATCACGACGGATACCATGAATGGGCAAATCTACCGAGACGAGTGCCTCCAGAAGCGTGTGCTACCCTTCCTTTGGTTTCACGGAGGCGGAAAGCTGTTTTGGGCGGATTTGGCATTCTGGCTTTGACGAAACTAGAGATGGGCAGTCCGCTCCTGAGCTGTTCCACTGATTAGATTCATTTCCGTGAGCAAATGACAAGCTCTTTAAAGAAGAACCGCAGCTCTCAAGCTCACCAGTTCGCACCGTCCTCACTGTACGCTTTGCTTTCCTGTTAGCTGAACAATTCATCGACTCTGTCAAATCAAAATGCAGAAGAAAAAAAGAGAGAGAACTGTGTCAAGTGAACTGATTCCCTTTTGTTTTCTTTTTTCCACAAATCGACAAACGTAGTGAAGCACATTCTCACACAACGCAAACAAGAGAAAGTTACAAAAACGAGGAATCTAGTTCTACTGTGTTGGTGATAATATTAACTCTAATGAATTTAAAATCCATTTTGTTTTCAAATTTCTACCTAATTCATCTTAAAATGAAGTCGAATCCTTTTGTGAATTTTTTAACTGGAACACATGTCGAATCTGATTGAGTGGCGAATCAATCATCTCGATTATATAACCAAGTACAATCGAGATGTTTGATTCACCACTCAATTGAATGAGGAAATCTCGTAGTCCTGTACTTAACGTGATTAGATCACATATTCAAATCGATTAGACTAAAAACAAGTGGTGAAGAATTTTCTTTGCTAAGGCTTAATTTCATAGTTTGAGTCCAATAATAACCTAATATAGTCATTTTCCCAGCTGAATTGCACATCTCTACACGAAACAGTGGGCAAAAACACGACTATGGCCCAAAACCTTAAGGGTGGTGTCAAGGGAAAAGTGAGATCCACTCAACCAATAGTGTAGAAGCCCAACCATAATGTTGTAGTTCATTCTCTAAAAGTCCGACTAAAACTGATTTCTTGGGTCTCATTTTTTCGGGTTCAACCTTTACTTACTTATAAATACTGATGACCCTGGTGATCTTGTAAATTGATAAATTAGTATTATCGAATTGACACAAAATCCCCACAGGCGAATGCAAAATAGGCCACCGGTAAGATTAATAGGTATGTTGTTCTTCATAAAAGCTTTTTAAATGAAGAATTAATTATTAGACTAGTGTGATTTTAAAAGCATTTGCCGAGAGCTGAAAACAAAATAATTATCTAAGTACCATCAATAATCTGTTTCAAATGAGAAACATGTACTGAATCTCATACTTAATGTTTCCCACCACAAATCACTTACGGGAATTCAACGCATTCAGTTTATAACGAGATCGAAATTCCGCGGAATTCGTTGAACTTTCGTTATCGTGGATACTGTCCAAAACGAAATTTGTTGATTTAAACGAAACAAAACTGAACAAGAGAATTGGTTACAACTTAATTATATTCCGCGGAAGATCAGCAAATTGCGTTTCGAAACGTGAAAACAGAATTTTTCGATACATCGCACATCCTTAGCGCTCAATCAAATTAGAAAATGTCTTTTTTTTTCCAATGAATATGCGCAATTTGACAAGCAATTGCCTGCTCCCTAAAAACATGCCGCCTTTATTCTCGCTTCTGCCTTAACCATTGTTTACTGGAAGGATGCAGAGAAGCAACTTTCCCAATGCAGTTCCACTCGATCCGCGCAGTCCACCGGCAAGCAATTAAGCGGAGTTTATTTCAATCAATTAACAACGAAACACATCAATTACCACGTGATTGCAGACGCGGGCACCAGGCAGCCGATCTCCCTTTCGACAATTGCACCTTGCACGAACAAAGATCACACAATAGTAGCAATACACATCGGAAAACAATATCTCCACCGCGCGCACTAATTGATTGATTAAGGTAAAGCAAGTTGGTGTGCTTTGCGTTTCGCTTTTCTCCTTCAACACTTATTGGAGCCTTCAATTTCCTCGACGCTGCACCGCGATAGAGCGTAGAATTGGTTCCGGTATCGCGTGCCACTGCTGCTGGCCGCTTCTATGCACACTTCTTCATCAACATTCATCAATTCCTAGTGTGCGAGAGGGCGAGGATTTGCCTCACCCCAAACCGTGCAATCCGCGCATATGAACCGAGAGCGTGCGAGCGACCCAATCAATGTCAAACATATCAGCCAATAACGATACAGCTGAACCCGCGACCGACCGCAAGTGACTCGAAACGCACACACGCGAAGCTACTTTAACCATACACACCGAAAAGGGTAGAACCGAAAGGCCCGCGTCCTGCTGCTGCTGCTGCTTTTGCTGCTAGCGTTCTTACTGGTGGTTCTGAGTAAACTGAAAACGGGTTACGACGGCGGTCGGTCAGTGGCAGTTGAAGCCTGCGCGGAAGGAACACACTTAACACATGAGACGGCGGAGCCTTTCGGCCCCACACTAGGAAGCAGGGTTCGTCCAGTGCGGATGTCACCGCCATTCTCCATCCGCATGCGGCATACTAGCTTGGAGCGTTTACGGATGTGACACTCGATATGTGGAGATCATTCGCCATTCATCACGACCGAGCACACGAACGAGAACAAACTGTCCTGAATCTGATTCATGTCAAGCAGCATCAACCGAAACGAAACTTCTAGGAAGATGAAAAGAGTTGTTATTGTTAATAAATAAAATCGGCTACAGCTACAGCATAACATAAGGTATTTTTTGCAAGTCAGCTAACCGGTGAAGCAACAGGTGATTTATCATGTGGTTTTATCCGTTGGAGGGTTGGAACGATTTCGATCATCGAAAACAACCAGCTGATGATGCAAATTGAAGTTGATTGCCCATCTAGGAAAAGGACTTCGGCACAGCTGTCATTTGCATTGTGACAACGAGACGCTCCAGTTGGTCTGGAACCGGCTCGTCAACCCTCTACGGTTTATGACAATTGTGGGTTTTACCGGACCAAACGACATGCCGAGCTCGGAATCGCCGAAAAGGAACTTGAAAAAAAAAAACATCTTACTTTGAGGGAAGAAAACGGGTTTTCCTCTTGTTATTGCGGACGGTTGAGTCACCTTCCTCCACAGGGACGCAGTTGTGGATTTGTTCGGAAAAAGTGTTTGTGTTTTGGCAAAAATAAAACAAGAGGCATGCCGGAATAGGGTAATTTTGATAGCATGATGGACGCTACCCGTCATAATTAAGTTATTCTGACTGGTTGATGGAACGTCATGTGGCTAAAGGGTGTATGCGATAAAAATGGGTAACGGAAATTTTCTATAACTTTTGAACCACATGAGTAAACAATCTGAACATTTGAGCAAATTTTATTCACAGTGTATAAAAATCACTCACCTTCGGCAGCTATATGAAACTGTCAAAAAGATGGGTGATTTAAGAAAATACAATGTGGGTTAAAAGTATCCACCTTGGAACAGGTTCATGTATTTCCAGAGGTGGGTGTTTTTCATTCTTATATGGGCGAAAATTTACTTCGTAAAAATTTGAAATCCTTCAGACTTTTTCAGAAGTACAAATACAAGTCTTCGAGCTGATTTCTCCACCTCCACTTAAGCACTAAACTGGTTTCAAATTTAAGCGAGGGTGAAGAAATCGGCCATTAGACCTTTCTACCTCGCTTTGGTATTTAATTTTATTTCCAGCACTGAATTCGGTATAACAATTTCAAGCATGGATGTGCTAAGGGATAAACTGAACCCAGAGTATTTCCGAAAGCCAGAAGGAAAGTGATTTTGCAAATTAGAAACACATTTTTATAAGTGCGTAGAACCTAAATGTTTAATTTTTACTCGATGTATTATAGCTTGTATAAAATATTACATCATACAATGTGCTAATTTCTCTCCTAATTTCTTAAGATTTTCCTGAACAATTTTTTAAAATTTTATATTGTTTTTTTTGCCTCGGAAAAACCACTGACGTCGACTGGGATTTAACCTAGACCCACTGGGGTGCCAGTACAAGTCACACTTACCACTACACCACCGACACCGGCAAACAAAAATTGTATTTAATCGATTTGATTTTAACCCATCAAAACAAATTCTAGCTTCGAGAAGATGGGTAAAAAGTAAACATCCAGTTTGAGGTACAGACGTTGTTCTCTCTTATTGGTAACACGCTTTTACCCACCTTGTGGGTTAGTTCACTTATTTCCAAGGTGGGTGAAAAGACACCCATTTCTGAGTACTTTAATTCCTCCGTGAAGTTGTTCATACAGTAGCTTTGGTCATGTCATCGGAACAATAAATTATCCGAGAAAAAAGTGTTTGCACTCATAATCAGAATCCTGAGACAACCCACCGATGGATCGCTCCTAAGTTCCACTGAATCGATTCATTTCCGTGAGCAGATGACAACCAGCTCTAAAGGTGAATCGCTGCTCCATGTATCTTCTTCTATCTTTTATCTCGCTCTCGCAAACTCACCTTGCTATTTCAAATTGATAAATCTCAATTGTTAGTGAATGAACATCGAATCGAACTCTATCAGATTGCCCACGGCAAGTAAGCATACAAACTGATGTGATTAAATTTTCAATATCTAGTACAGACTCTGAGTTAATTAATTCTAAATGTTGAGCTAATGCCTGCCACCTAAAATGATTCAGCATAAGCCGTTAAAATAAGTACTGCAGCTCACCAGTTCTCTCCGTTCTCATTGTACGCTTTGCTCTCCTGTTAGCCTAACAATTCATCGACTCTGTCGAATCCAGAGACCGAAATTTTCGCCTACATGATAAGAGAAACGTCCCTTTTCAAACGCTTGGAGAAATAATTGAGAATGTGAGAAGCAAGAGACTATTATACGCTCACAGCAGTTTTCGCGAGACAAGCAACGGCGATTTTTGATTTTCGGAGAGCATGAGTAGCTGAAAAATCGTTTTCTTTTCAGTGAATCCCAAATGCCGATAATTATTTTTCACTTACTTTTTGACACCTGGAAATGCACCAGTCTTCATGCTTGTTTTATTCTGACATTATAATTCTATAATGATGGTCCATGGCGGTATCAGTGTGTACCGACTTGGCCTTATTTTCGGTTTTTGACATGAGAAAATATGTTCGTTGAATTTTGGAGAGAGATATTTTCGCATATGCAAAAGAGAGAATAATGAATTATCAGCGAAAAAGGAGAGATGAAAATGCGAACAGGTCGCTACTCATTGACAACTTGCTTTAGAGAGAGCATGGTTTTCACCCAGCTGAGTGAGAATTTCGATCTCTGGTCGAATCAAGATGCAGAAGAGAAAAAGAGATAAAAACTGTGTTAAGTGAATTGATTCCCTTTTGTTTTCTTTTTTCCACAAACCGGAAGAACCGACTGTCACTTTGCGAAGCACAATCTCATGCAATGCAAACAAGAGAAAGTTTCAAAATAGACGAATCTAGTTCTACTGTGTTGGTGCTAATATGTACAGTTAAGAACATAAAATTCATTTTATTTTCGAATTCCAACATTATTGATCTTAAAATGTAGTCGAATCCATTTATTATTTTTTAAACTGAATTAAAAACGCATCTCGAATCTCATGTGGCGAATCGTCTCGATTATAGCTGGTTAATTGAATAGCTAAATCTTGTAATCTTGTACTTTATCTGATCAGATCACATATTCAAATCGATTTGACTAAAAACAAGTTGTGAAGTATTTTCTATATTAAAGCTTAATTTTATCCATATTTTGAGTCCGATAATAACCTAATATAGTCACTTTCACACTTGCGCGTACGTTGACGTCACAAAATCATAAGAAATGGTCAAAAGAATCGATTTATTCCGATGAGCTGATCGGCTAAGATCCACTTTTTAAAATTAGCTGAATTGAACATCTCTAGTCTCGTGTGATTAGAACCTTCAAGGAGTGTTCGAGTGCCCGAATAAGGAAGGCAGCGGTCGGAAAAGTGGTCCAATGGACAGTTAAATGACCAGGAAAGTGGTGCAATAGTTGAAGAACCGTCCAAACATGTCAATTCAAGATGTCACTTAAAAGTCCAAGGTTTTGGGCAGAAAACCATGAAACGTGCTGGATAATATGGTTCAAAGGTGCAAAAAGCCCTAAACCGGAATGACAAGCAAAACATTACTGGGAAAACCCGTGCTCGAAGTTGCTCAACAAATCGTGGTGCAACGTGATGGATGATGCAACTTACGTCACGGTCAACTTTTGTCTACTTTCTGGGCAAGAATATTTCATTACCAAGTCTAATTTCGATGTTCCGGAGGCTGTTCGAAAGAAGACATTATCTAAATTTGCAAACAAGTTCCTGATCTGGCAGCCGACTTGATCCCTTCATCACTCCGGAACAATCAACGGTGCGATTTACACATAAAAAAAGCACAAGGAGTTGATTGTTTTGGCCAGATCTAGCATCGTGCTACTACGTTCGAAAGCTGTTGGAGTGGTACTGAGCCAACGGAGTCAACTTTGTGCCAAAAGATATGAACCTACCAAATTCATCGGATCATCTCTCAATTAAAAAAAAAATACTGGGTAATCATACTGGTAATCTTTTGGTAGGACAGCAATTAACTGAAATTTGTGGATAATTTGTGAGATCATTCCACAATTGAAATTTATTTGAAAGCTGGTTGCCTTTACAGGGCCCGGAAATTGAAGTGCTGCATCGAAACAAACACATAAATTGATCAAAACAAATAAATTTTATTTAGAATTCTTTCAACTTTATTAGAAACCAAATCACTTTTTAAAAATTCACTGGTCAAGTTCAACTGATCAAGTTCAACTCAAGTTTGGCCTTGACTTTAACCACTCGCCAGATATCATCCAACAACACATCGAACGAGACCCGCAGATGTTCTTGTGGTATTTTATCCCACGCTACCGCCAGATGTCGTATCAGGACTTCCACACCCTCATGATATTTACAGCAGACTTCGGTCTTAAACATACTCCAGACAGCGAGGTCAAAAGGGTTTAAGTTAGACGAACTCGTCAGTCACTACGAACTTGAAATGAACCCTGGAAAATATTCCGCAATCCAGAGTTGCATTTTTTGGCTTTGTAAGCCAGCACCGAGTCCTTTTGAAATACCCAATCTCTGAAACTAAAATGACGACATGCCCACGATTTGACCACATTCTGTCTAACTAGTTCCCGATGTGTATTTTGGTTAATCTTCATTCCTTCAGCGACCAAAACCAGCGCAGTCCAGCTATCTCGGGTGGTTCCGGCCCAAACCATCAACGAAGCTGGTTTCTGTCGCCTGGTGGCCGTCAGCACGTCGGCATGGGTTCGTGATCTTTCTGGCCACCAAACTCGTTTCTCGTCGGTAAACACGATCTTCAGCAGCGCCTTCGCTCTTTTTGCCCGTCCTTGTTTCTACCTCACCGAAAGGTTTTGAGCCTTCTGGATCTTAGTTTGAAGTTTATATTTCAGGATCCGAAGGAAACTTCGATCTGACACGTTGAGATCTTCTGTCAAATTAGTAGCACTACGTCTAGGATTTCTCTTGACGATCTTCACCATGGCAGGTGTCCCACAGTAGTTCGACGGTCCCCACCAAACCGTTTTTTATGCTTCCGGTCTCCAGGTATCCAGATGTAGAAAACTTCTGCACACACGTAAATCGGACAGCTCACGAACTGTGTTCTTCTGCCGTTTTCAAGAGCGGAACAATGCTACCACAGAAATAAGTTTCTGTTCAATATCAATTTTTTCGGATTTCGGACTCGATTACAAAAGTACCACAAACATCCACTGACAGCCAAGACACAATGTAAACACAGCGACGAGAGGTCGTCTAAAACAGTTCCATGTGCAACGTAATAATGACTGTTGAAGTAACATAGTGTAATTGCCGCACCCTGTATAATCATACAAATTGAACTTTCTATTGGATTGTACGTTCTTTCCAGGTGCGTGGAACAAACATTTGATGAATAATCATCAATTGGCATCTTCTTATGCATATATGCATTTTCTGTTCCTAAAAATGGTTAAATTGAAATCCTGGGAGACATTTTTTGAGCATTCTGACTGAACTGCTGACTGAAACACTTTTATAACCTAAGTTATATTAGCTTATACTTCAAAGTTAGTTACATTTCTTTGAAGTTCTCATAACTCTAACAAAATTCTGAAAGCTCCTGAAGCCGGTAGTAGTCCTCAATAGACCTTTATGGCCAGGTAGATTTGCAAATTGTCTGCGTATATAAGAACGTATTTCGAACCTAACTAAAATGCAGCATCATCGAACAACAGCGCAAATTGCGAGGTTCCCAGGTTACTGCCTTGTGGTACGCCTGAATTATTATTTAACGTACTGGAAACAACTAAATCAACCTTAAGGCTCAGAACAAGACCCGTCCAGCCGTACCACAAGTCGTTCTGATGCACCTAGACGGCATAGCTTGCACAAAAGTATTATGTGATCAATGACGTCTAAAGCGGCTTTCAAATCCGTATATACGGCATCCACTTGATTTTTGGCTTCAATCTGCGTAAAATGAGAATGATTTAAATTCCCTTCTGTAATTAAAGTAAAGAGCGTAAATTGTTTTCTCTCCAAGAGAATTGCTCTCTGGACTCCCTAGAAATGGGTGGCATATTTCTTTTCACTCGGGTGCTGTCAGTTCAATCGAAGATGGCGCCAAAACTGCAAGCACTCCGCGAGCATGTTGTATGGTTTTACGAAACGCATGGTCATCGTGGAAAAAACGGTAGACCATTTTCGAGACGAAAACGTGCCCGTGAGTACAGTTTACCGGATCCTGGCATCCCTGAGCGTGGAGCGGACTGTCGGTAGCAGCCGTCCGGCGAAGATAATGACGGAGAAGAAAAAAGCGTTGAAATTGCTGTTCGAAAACAAGGACGGAACGAGTTTGAGTGACGCTGACCGAAAATATCACTGAAGCCTCAAGTTGGAGGACATCATCTGTCGGGAGAAGACTCGGTCCCCCGAATACACGAACGAGGATCCGCAATTTTATCCGGTAGATGGACGTCAGTGCCATCCAGCGCTCTTGTAAGAGCATCGCGACTTAGTTGCGGCGTACGGCTGACCAAGGCCCCTTCTCCAATATACATTGACGTTTTTTTTTTTGAAGAATAAACATTATGTTTTTAATCAAAAATAATGAATTCGTTGAATTTTTTTTTAAGTTTTTTACTATATGACTAAAACAATTCTCATTTTTTATTGAACACCCTTTAATACAGGTACTAGTGAAGTCCAGAAGGTTCGTTGTTACAGAGCGGCCTGGCATAAATCCATGTTGATTGTTTGAAATGTATTATTTGGTACAGCCAAGAATGACATTACTCGCTATTATTACGAATAGCTACGATCCCGCAGATAGACTAGAAATTCCTCTGTAGTTCTTCAAATTCCTTTTATCTTCTTTCTTGAACACGGGGAAAATATAGTTTCCAAACAGCGAAAAACTTCTGCTGCTCAAAAAATTTGTTGAAGATATAGCCAAGAGAAGTCGCTAAGGAAGCAGCACAGTGACAAAAGATAACAGCCGGTACACAATCAGGCCCGAGCGAATACGAGTTTTTCAGTTTCCTAGAAGCAGCAATGGTCATTTCCGAAGTGATGGAAAAGGTGTCCAGGTCAATACATCAGCAGGTTAATTAAAAACTGCCACTTCAGCTTCTTGGATGAAACGGATTTTCTGCCTCTTCCTGACAGTTCATCTAAAGAACAGCGCTCCCCAAAATAGGTTATCTTGGATTTCACACTCGCGGGATGAATTCCAAAGCGCTTCACCAATTGTCGCATTGGTACACCTTTTTCACGTAGCCATGTAACAGAACCTTAGTTTTCACGTCTTTTGACATTTTGAAAACGAAGAATTTAAACCGTGCAAACGAGTAAACAAACGAATGATGAGAGTCAAACGCACAGCATGCTATGATGAACACATTAAAACCAGCACAACTACACGCATACAACGCAAAGTACGTGGATAGCTTATTTTCGATGCATTCCTTAGAGAAGAAGTCAGTAATTTGCAGACGTAATAAACCTAACTGTCAAAGACTAAGCTTTTCCTAGTGGAATTTAAATTAATTTGCTCACTAGTCACCGTTTGATAAAGTGTTTCAGTCAAGGGGTGGATCGCTTTTTTAGTGTCTCTACAAGCGTTGCAATGTTCTGAGAGTTCCCGTAATGTGCCGAAAGTGCCGATGTGTTGATAGGCCAAATTGTTATTTTCTGCTGTGCCTGGCAATCAGGCAATGCATATTGGCAAGGTTGCTGGTTTCTTATTTCTTTAAGCTCAACTGTCAAAAGTGTTCCTCGGTGTGCCACGCATGTGGTATGGATTGAAAATCAAAGTGCCGCAGTTATTAAACATATACGTCTACCGTGTAAGACATTGTCGTTGGCACACTGTTCTAAGCAACTTAGCTTTAGTTTCAGTACGCTCGTAATTTTTTTTAAATGTTTCAAATAAAGTGGATTGAATTCAGTGAAGTGTTTTGATAAGAAATTGTTCTAAATTATAGACTGTTTCGAAAAATATAAATACACTTTCTTTCTCAAATACTTATATAAGACCATACTGTGAATTTTGATTATTTTATTCTCAAACATAGTAAATAACAATGTTATCTTTCCATCTTCATTTCAATTTGCTCGATTTTTCGAACGTTAGTTCTCTAAAATTTTCCTTAACACTACACCCAAAAGTTAAAAAGGTGGCAAAAAATGCAATAACAGTTCTTGCAATCATATCTTGAGAAATCCGCTTGATTCAGAAAAAGCAATTTTGCCCATCATGATCCACAAAGCGTTTAATGGTATAAACAAAACCATGCAAGTATGTGCAAGCAGTTGACAGCACACAGATTACTCTAAACAAATATATCGCTGTGTGCTTAGTGTCTCAACAGTCGAAGCAACCATTGGGTCTTTGATCAACCGTCAACAACTTTTCAATATGGGTCAGACAATACCACAGAATGCCGCAACGCTATTGACCACTGTTGAGATTCCGCTTTAAAGTGTTCTATTTTTATTTTCATTCGTCATTACACTCCGATCTCCCTCTCTTCAAGTTTGCCTTTTTTTATGAAATAAACGAAGCCATGCAAGTGTGTGTGTAAGAGACATTTGCTTCATTGCTGTATCGCCGAATGTCTGACAATCTAAGCAACTTTTTCGGGCTTGTATACCACTCATTACACCTTGTTATAGTGGCTGAATGGTTACAATCTAGAGTCATGACGCAAGCTGCCTCGGTTCAAATCTCGGATGCGTATCGTGATAGTTTTTCTTTTTTGTGAGTCATTGAATTCCAATCTTATACTTAACACTAATACACTGCACAACTTCACTCACACATTGAATTTTTCAAAGCGAATTGCTGTGTAGCTTTATTTGCTTTTTTTTACGATCCATTACGAGCAATGAAACAAAATCATGCAAAATTGCATTACAATCTTGCATTTTTATCTTGGGTAGCAGTCTTTTTGCGGACACTCCTTCACGCATATCTTTCATTGAATGGACGAGATATTTTTCCACATCCGCATATGGCCTGCCACGCCATTACCTTCTTGCCGAATTTTTAATGGCTGTAAATGGCTTTCACTGATCCAGGAACATCCTTTCCCTTCGGCGAGGTATAAAACTGTGGTCCCTGCAGAGTTTTATAATCGAGTTTTATGTAAGTTTCATCGTCCACACCCCACTTTTTTTGGTCAGCA
This sequence comes from Aedes japonicus, assembly GCA_034211315.2. Lineage (NCBI taxonomy): Eukaryota > Metazoa > Arthropoda > Insecta > Diptera > Culicidae > Aedes > Aedes japonicus. The sequence continues at coordinate 58,108 of JASCZW010000576.1, forward strand.
GTTTGTCGTACAGCTTTCGAGCCCTCGGTTTCACAGATTCAGCCTGTTTGGTGCTTCGTTTTGGCTGCTTCTGATTCCGACGAGTCTACAAGCCCTCTCTCTCCTTGGCACGCATAACATAAGTCGCCGAAATACTTAGCTTTTTCGCCAGATCTCGGACTGATGCTGAAGGATGGCGCTTGAAATAGTCCCTTATCTTTCTGACGATTGTTTGTCCGGCGGGACCGGGTTTTCTACCCCGTCTCGGGGAATCTACGAAAGAGCACTGTTGTTGGTACTTCCGTAATGCGGTTTGAACTGCTCTGACACTGACACTTTTTTCCTTAAATATTCTGATCGAAAGACCACTTTGGTCGTGAGAGAGACAACGCATTTTCTAACTTCCGTGTAAAAAATTGAAAACAAATGACATCCGTTTAATTTGGATGTAAACAACTGGACGCAGCCAAAAAAAGTTGATTACTGCACTGCATTTGAATTGACGGTTAATCATTAATGTATTTGTAATTATCGGAATAGTGTATTACGCTTAGTGACCTTGAACGCACGCACACTACAGCACCATTTAGATCAAAGGAGTGAAAGTAAGAAGAAAAATCAGGTGAAGGAAAACAAACCATTATTCTTTTGCATATACCAGAAAGGGAAAGGTGATTAAACGCCAAAAAGCCTAATAGAATATTGAACGATATTTTCCTAATTAAAAAATATCTCTTGTCAGAAAATGGACTCTGGATGCAGATTTTAGGCCGTGAATATAAAACACTTTCACCTCCGCGATCAAAAGCCTGCTCTGATTTGTAAACTTGTGTTATGATTAAGCTGTTAGATTTCGATAGTAAACTTTTATTACTTCCTCCTGAGTAACATATCTATGGCTCATAAATATGTTACAAACCAGTTCTGATAATCAAGTCTTGTAATTATTTCGATCGCTTTATCCGCTGCCCTTGAAAGATTCTGTTTTAAAAACCGTGAAGTGTGGTGAATTTTTTCTTATTATTAAATTTTATTTCCAAACAATTTTTCATTTATATTGTTACTAATAGTCGTTTAGTGTATTATTGAATACGCAGAAACTGTCCTCTCTAACAAATAATGCATTCATAATCTCTCAATTGTAAATCATATCAAAACAGGAAAGACAAAATAATAAAAGATTTCAGAGAAGTAGAATTATTTTGAAACGTTAGAACATAAAATTAGACTGTTATGTTAGAATGGTAAGTTATAATTTGTTTCAAAACTTTTCCTCATTTTCTAGCGGAATAAGAATTCGAAGAATTTATTTTCTAGAAGTTAGCTTTTCTAGAAAAGCAGGGTAACAGTTCTGTCACCATCAAAGAAAGGCCACAACTTTTCGAAAATGTTCCTCATATATAGTTGTTCAACAACTTATTTGAAAATTTTACTAAAAATGCTCAAAAATAGAAAACTATGGAATAAATTAGTTGCCATTTTTCCTTTATATCCTAGACATAAAAACACATGTGAATAACCGGCTGCAAACATATTTCATGATAAAACATTTATTTAATTCCTGCATCGAACAACGAATTGCCCTTATATCTGAAACAGCCTTACTTTTTCATCCTCAACAAGTCTAGATGAGAAACGATTCACTGGACGTTGTCAGATTTTTGTTGGCAAAGTAAAATTTCCCCTCGTTTGATACAAGGTCAAAGGAGGGGTAAACAACGAAATTGTTTGCCATCTTTCATACAACAGGCTTGATTCAGACGTTATCTAGTTTAAATTTACATGACAAATTTTGAATTTTAACTGGCGCGTTAAATTTCCCCTCGTTTAATTTCAAGTCAAAGGAGGCGTAAACATCGAAATTGTTTGCAATCTTTCATGCGCTTTGCAACAATGTTTGCAATCTTTCATACAACAGGCTAGATTCATGCGTTATCTGGCTAAAATTTACATGAAATATCCCTTTATTTTCTGCCACATCCAGCATTCCCTTTATGTGCATTAGATAACGCAGAAAATTCAATGTTTCTATTAATTTGTGTATGAAGTTTTTGACTTTCCTCGCAGTGTCTCACAAGTAGAAAATAGCTTAAGATAATCTCATAATATCATCTCATCTCTCAGTTCTTGGAGAGTGCCACCTCCATGTGAAAAGAGATCACCTTCCAGTCACTCTACGGTAGCCTGAGTGTAAGCCGAATCATTATCTGATTGAGGGCATTTTAAGGTGTGCTGCTGCCGTCAATAAGGAAGGCAAACCCCAAAAAACGGATCCAGGGCAATCATTTTCGGACCACCTGAATTCACGTCAATCACCACCGACCATAAATCATTTAGAATAACTTCAACTTTAACGCCAATAACGTGTCACATTAAGATCAAAGGAACCCTACATATAATCGTTTTGTGATCTCGTTCAAACTCTGTGTCACTGCGCGTTCACAACAAATACACCTACTGAGATTGAAGCAGTGAAGGGGGTTTGGAGAATTAGATAGAGGTCAAGTTTGCCGACTTGAACTTGAATTCGACAGAACAGGTTTCGAGCAGCATCGGCGGCGTGTAAAACCACAACAGATGGCTGACAGTTGAGCGGGCGCGTTCGTGTTCATTCGCTGTGTGCACTGAATGAACTTTGATTCACTGAGGACATTGCAACGGAGCTGAAGTGGATTTTAGCAGTGAAGGTCACTGTCAAGCTGAGAATGATAACGCAGCCGCACATTTGACCGTCGTTTTTGGCCACTATATCTTTCGCCCTCCAGGGCCAGGGTGAGTGAGTCTTATCGTCTCACGAGCAGCTATTCAAACATCACTTAAGCTATGCATAAATATTCTCCCACTGACATATATACTTGCCGGTGGCAATCGGAGTGACGTTCCGTACCAGCTGATGATAACGCGAGCTGTTTTGCAACAGATGATTTCTGCGGTTTTCCCCTTAGTTAAACGTCCACCGCAAGCAATGATCTTACCTGTAATGAGAAAACAAAACAAGATTAATGACAATTTATTCTCCACCACAAGAGATTTTTTTTAACGAAAATATGAATATGACGAACGAAATGAAACTACCAACTCACCATTAGAAGCCACCGAAACTCGACAATCAAAATAATCTTTACTGTGAGCAGCTAAGCATGAACCCAGTCAACAAAGCTTCCTTCTAATGATACCTTCCTTTGACGGCTTCCATCAAGAGGCGACAGAGGGCAGAGCAAAAAAAAGAGCACGATTCTAGAAGCAGGCAACTAAACGAGAAGGGGCAATTATTCTAGCGGTGTTCCAACCTAACGAGGTGCGAGGAAAAACTTCCTGGAATATCCGGCGGTGATGCGGAGTTACAAAGTCCACTTGTGGTTGGACACATCTGTTTTTTATTTTTTCGTTGCCCATATTGAGTGGGTTAATTTTGAACGAACCTGTTTCGACAGTCGTTCTAGATTTAGCCCGCAAATGATCGGCATGAGTTGCAAAGTTGCACACAGAATTAGCAGCGTGGTTCACTTTGTTTGCATCATTTTCATCGTTCGAAGATGATCATAACACTTTCTTCAGCTGTCGGAAATTTGCAGCGTAATTGTTATCCTTGGCTTCGTTCAGTAAAACAAAGTAATATATTTAGAGCGATGCAAACAATTTAAGGTGCATTACAAGCACTTTTCGATCGAGCTTGTTTTTTTTCGAAAGGCTCAAACATCGAAGGGGTTTACGGAGCCGAGAAACAAAGAACATAATTTTTCAAGTCGCCTGTCTGTAAATCTTTTACATGTTTATTTAGCTACATGTAATTCAAAGGTATTTACATCATCAACTATGGATTTATATCTATAAAATGAGAAAAACAAATTCGGAGTTTCCATTTAATTCCAACTATTTTTATTGCTTTTCTTGAAAGATACGCGCATTTTCTCTACAATGTGCAGACTTCAGATAGTAAGAAAAATTGAATTTTCTGCGACATCTAATGCACACAAATGGGATGCTAGATTTGGCAGAAAATAATGGCAAAACTCATGTCAATTTAAGCCAGATAACGCCTGAATTCAGCCTGTTGTATGAAAGATTGCAAACATTGTTGCATGGCGCATGAAAATTTGCAAACAATTTCGTTGTTTACGCCTCCTTTGACTTGGAATTAAACGAGGGAAAATTTTACGCGCTTGTAAAACTGAATTATTTTTTTCAGAGTGGATTCTAGATTCTAGAGTCTGGTTTCGTATGTTCTTTTTGTTGATCTAAAGAATTCCATGCGCTTTGACGAAGTCAAACATCAAAATATTGAGTCTGAGGTCTGAGCACACAAAAATCTTGGAAATCCATAAATGGAAACAGCATTTAACAACTAACTTTAATGAATAGTAACCATTTAATTCCACTACCTTTCTGCTTATGTTTGACAGATACGCATATCCCATCAACTAAGGTCTGTATCCACATTAATCCGGAAACCTTCAAATCATTGTAACTTTTGAAATATTGCACCTAGGAATGAAAAATTTCACTGTGGTATAGCTGAAAGTCCATGATGAAAAAGACTATGATTGATGTTTACATTTCATGTTTAGTATTCAAGATGGCGACGAAAAAAAAAACAAGTGCGCGAGCGAATTCTGTACGGGCGTACGGCAAATCCTGACTTGTCAATACGGGACTATGCAAAAACATTGGGTTTGCCTAAATCCACTGTTCACGATGTGCTCAAATCATTTTCGGAACCTTTGACGGTGGAGAGGAAAACCGAGCAGGGACAAAAACATTGGACGCGCTGATCCTGTCATGGACCGAAAGGTGAAAAGGATATTAACGAAAAACCCAAATCTCTCCATTCGAACGGTGGCTCGTAAAATAGGGATGTCACTCGGTTTTGTCCAAAAATCAAAACAACCTTTGGGACTTAAGTCGTATAAAGTAAAAACAGTTCCAAATCGCAACGACAATCAGAACTCAGCAGCAAAATCACGGGCTTGACGTTTGTACTGCGAATATTTGACGAAGTTTTCACGCGTTGTAATCGACGACGAAACTTATGTCCTGGAGGATTTCTAGCAGCTTCCAGGGCTAGTTTTTTATTCTGCTATGGCATCGAAGAAGGCATCGGAATTTCCCAAAAAATACCTTGTGTGGCAAGCAATTTGCACGTGCGGCAAAAAGAGTAAATCTTTCGTCACTGCAGGCACAATCAACAAGGAGATCTATCAGAAAGAGTGTCTGCAGAAGTGATTGCTACCCTTCATCAAAAGTCACATGCTGTCACATGTATGCTAAAACTGTACCAAGAAAATCAAGTGAACATTGTACCAAAAACCTCAAACCCGCCAAATTGCCCAGAGCTACGACCAATCGAGAGATGTTGGGCTCTGATGAAGCGAAAGCTTTCTGGAAAAAAACCAAGGAATCAAAGACATCAAACACTTCCAGAAAATTTGGACAAAGACGGCTTCTACGGTTTCTGAAGAGTCTGTACAAACCCTAATGGACGGATTATTGCGGATACAGACCTTATGTGCCGACCTACATCTGTTGTATAGTTTGATTATCATCTTAGCAAAACATAATCATTTTGTTTAAATTGAATTACAGCGTTGTGATGTACAATTTGAAGTAACGCTCAAAGCAAACCTATGAATTAAGTCAACGAAGCAGAGTTTTTCATGTCGTTGCAATCAAGAGGTCACCCGATGAAACAGTACCGTACATACTGAATCCGAAAGAGATATGTGAAGGTTCCTTGATCAAAGTGTGGAAAGTTTACAAGCCAGAGCTTAAAATCCAGTTGTTTGGATGTTCAAAATATTTGATATGGCAAAACTTAAGACTGCTGAAACGAAAACTTGGTCGTGGTCTAAATCATCAGAGTGAGAAAATGAACATAACCGGTAAAAATTTGAACAAGAATAAAATCCACGAAGCACTGGATCCGCACTTTTCTAGAGATGAGAGACGGCCTGCTACACAGATAAAAAAAGCGTTCCCGAAAATAAAAACGAACTGTGAACTAGTGCACGTTTTCAGGATTTTTCCCTTTAAACATTCTTAAGTTCATGATTACGTGATTCAGTTCACGGTGTATTTTTGTGTGTTCCCGAATTCATGACTGCAGTTCACGGATCTGAGCACAGATTTTTTTTCCTTGTAGAAAATGAAAAAGGGGCCAACCGGAATTTTAAAAACAAGATTACTCTGATAAACCTAATTGGCTAGCCAATTCCAATTTCTGAACACCATCATGAATTTTGTGCACATTTGATTGGAATCTTTCTCTGCACATGATATTTGAAGTTAACGTGGAAATAACTATGAAGGAAGCAAACTTTTAATTCATATTTTGGGAAGCCAAATTTTAAAATCTTATAAGTATAGGGGAGCAAATGTTTCAAAATTTATCACAGTTTACTGACCATTTCAATACGTCAATGGGAACTCTGGAATCTTCTATATAAGCTTCTATATTTACGAAGAAAAGGAGTCTATCGAAATGTAGTCATACACATTAGATACGTACAGGGTGAGTAGAAATTCCTGCCAGTGAAGTATACGGTCAGAAAATCGAGAAGCTTACATGAATTTTAATTTTGAAGTTTTTTCCGTTTTGGTAAATCTATAACATTTTTTTTTTTTTTTATTTTTTTATTTTCCATCGGCCTATTTCCTCACATGGTGACAATCACCGACACCACGGAGACGACTCCACCACCTGGACCCTACTTAACGACTCATGACGATGAGCTGGGACCAACGGCTTTACTTCCTTTCCGAAGGAAGACGTGACCAGATTTTTTCGCACCAGAAAAACCACCGACGTCGACTGGTATTGAACCCAGACCCACCGGGGTTCCAGTAGCAGTCACGCTCACCAATACACCATCGACGCCGGCACTCAAAAATAATGTTTTAGACTTAAAAAAACTGCTCAGCGGCGTCCAGGAAGTGATAAAAAAACACCACTGAGCAGATCAAGATGGACGGTATAATGGACGAAGTATGATCATAATCCGATTATTTTGTTAGTTAAATTGAAATTTTAACGTGTTAAGCTGTAATAAAATACATTGCTTTGAAACATTTCCAAAATTTCTTTAGTTTTATTTAAATTTTTGAATGTTTATAACTACTTTTTGATACACTCCTTAGATCGGTAATGGATAAAATTTCTTACAATGTAAATACAACAATCCATCACCAAGGATAACAAGTCATGATTGATCCTAAAGGAAACACATCTACTAATTTTACTTGATGTTTGCTCTGCTTGGAAAGCGGCCAGCAAGCCGTGCCTTGAAACTGACGTGTTTTGCTTTCGCTTCGTCGTTTTCGCGAGAAAAAAAATGAAATGGGTAAAACATAGCTTAGTATTTTCCTCGCTCGCTTTGTATAACTGAAAGTGCACTGTTCAAAAAATAAAAAGTACTTAGTGGAATCCAGTCCTCAAAACAAGAATAATATGGAAGAGCTGAAAGTTAAATTGGACAGCGAAAGCTTCCAAAAACGGAGAGGTACGTTAATAATTTAATATAATAGTATACAATGCTTCAATTCCATCAGTAGAAGTCTTCAGGAAATGATTGGGCAATGTAGGAATCTCTCTAGATGATAACGATGTGATGACAGCTTCAATGGACTCCTTGAACGTCGCCGGAATAGTTGCCGATGTGAAAACCCCCGAACGAAACATGACATACCTGAGAGGTAAAAGGCCTGAGGCTAAGGGTTGTAAATACACAAATCTAAATACAAATACAGTCAGAACGATCTATTATGTTAATTCTTATGCTGATTATTCAATATCACAACTAATAACAAGTAACGAAAAATGGGTATTTCATACTCATTTCCCAAATAACAAACATTTTGTAAAATGGGTAAAAAATACCCGATGCCTGACGTAGAGGCTCATTACCCATTAATAGGTAAAATCGTTTTATCCATTAAAGGAGTTAACCCACTTAAGTTCGAAATGGTTGAGATTTTACCCATTAATGGGTACTGGCCGATGACAGTGTAGTATAAAAAAAAAGAAGACCAGTGCAATGTAGAAAACGACCATTTGCTGGTCAGAAGCAACAAACGACAAAAATTGCTCATGCGCGCGTGAAAGGCTGGTACATAATTTCAGATGCATTCACCACGTGGTGTACAAAGTTTTGTTATGCTGGTTGCTTATCTTAAGGGGGTTTAGCAACGTTAATGTTTGCGCTTATTTTGTAGCGAGTGCATGAAACTAAATACGAATCAACGTCGATTTTTTTTACGGATCAACAAGATAGTGTCATTAAGGAGGCGGTCATGGGTGAGATCTATCTGATTATAACTATATAGCAATAACCTTATTTTTAAATAATACTAAATACGTGCCTGGTTTGGCTATATAGCATTTCTAAATGTGGAAGTGTGTGGCAGTGCCCTTATACAAATGATATCGGTAATGTTTACATGCGAGGCTTACTGTATGTAAAAGTAACCTCGGAATGGGTGTGACTCTCCACACATTCTGATATGAGTTGGTGGATCTGCAGTAGAACTATCACTTTCTAGCTATCAGATTAAAGCTGTTTCCAATGGTCACTGCACAGTTTATTTCTAGTAAGCTTTTTTTTGGCACCAAATGTCAAATAATAATATTTCATTTATATAAGTTACATGATCTCATGGGTCCTCCCTTAGCTCAGTCAGTAAAGGCGCAGCTACAAAGCAATACCATGCTGGAGGTAGCTGGGTTCGATTCCCAGTCTGGTCTAGGAATTTTTCGTTAAGGAAAATTTCTCGACTCCCTGGGCATAGCGTATGATTGTACTTGCCACACAATCATACTAATGCAAAAATGATAACTGGCATCGAAAGCTCTCAATTAATAACTGTGGAAGTGCATCTAGAACACTAAGTTGAGAGCAAGCAATAAGCTAATTGTGAAAGCAATAAGCTTGAAATGCTAAAGAAGAAGAAGAAGAAGAAGAACATCATCTTGGTCACTCTCAATTTCCATAATAGTTTCATGTCGTCTGTATAAATGAGACTTCTGACCTGCTTAAGAATGTAAGAAATATCATTCACAAACAAGATAAAAAAAAGTAGAGGTCCTAGATGTGATCCCAGGGGAACTCCAGATAAAACATGAACAGGGTGTGACCTTTTCCAATTGAAATTGACAACCCGTTGCTGATTTATTAAATACGATTGTATCCAATTAAGAAATTTATCCTCAAATGCTATTTTTCCTAACTTGTAGAGTAACAGAGGAATGTCAATACGGCCAAAGGCCTTTCAAAAATCAGTGTACAGCGCTTTGACATGGTTGCCGTTGTCCATTGCGTTTAATGAATAGTTCACGGATTCTTAAAAGTTTGTGGCGGGTGAGCGTCCTTTGAAAAAATCATGCTACGAATTTGTTATAACATTTTCTACTTGGCTAAACTGTTTTCTATTGACCACAGCTTCAAAAATCATGAGGAAGGTAGACATAAATAATAGCAATTCCACGGTAATTGCTAATATCTGATTTTTTTTAGGTATGAGTTTTTCCAAAATGTGGGAACTGACCTGAATCAAGTGACAATTTAAAAAGCCAATCGAATTTAGTTGAAATGCAAGATTTTTCATAAATGCTAGAGGGATTCCATCATGTCCCGCATCTTTCGCAGCATCATGATATTTCAAACCAGCAAGAATGTCTTGAACATGTACATGCCTGAATACCTCTAATGTCATTTGAAGATGCAGGAAAGTGTGAAAAATAATCTAGATCACGATCATCATCTGAAAATGTCATGTAAATTGCTTAGAAAAACTTTGCAAACAAGTCATAAATCTCACCAGGGTTGCAGCATTTTTGTTCCCAAGATCAATTTTTGAAGGAATGTTATTTGAGTTTTATTTTTCTTCTAAGATACTTGAAAAACTGTTTAGGACATGATTTGATTTCACTCTCTGTTCTGAAATTATACTTTTCCACTTCGGAATCGATTGCTGAATTAAGCTGATCAAAGATAGTTAGGTAATTTTGCAGATTGACATTAGAGTCGTATTTTTTGTTTGCTTTTGATTTTTCAAATTAATGATACTCTCGTTAGGTCACCACTTCCAGTCCACCACCTAATATGATACACAGGAAAAAATAATTAATTTTAACAGGCGCGTCAAATTTCCCCTCTTTTAATCTCAAGCCAAAAGAAGTGTAAACAACGAAATTGTTTGCAATCTTTCATACACCATACAACAATGTTCGCAATCTTTCATACAACAGAATAGATTCAGGCGTTATTTGGCTTAAATTTACATGAAATATCCCATTAATTTCTGCCAAATCTAGCGTTCCCTTCATGTGCATAAGGCAACGCATAAAATTACAATTTTTGTTCAAACTGTGTATAAAAGGGGGACTCATTGAATTTTTGTAAATTGTTGTCATCTTGGATGAGCATTTCATACGATTAAAGTTCTGACAATATATGTCACTGCAGTCGCATTAGAGTGTGAAGATAGGTGAAGAACTTGTCAGTACTATTAGAATTACTTAATTCTAAACATTCTACCTCTTCATAGTGCGTCAGTTCTGATGCAAACCCGTACTGGATTGAAAATGATGTCCTCAACACCGGCCGAAAAGTCCAAAATTAAAATTTTCTTGATGTGAAGATAATTTTAGTTACAATTGTGTCTGAAGTATTATTATTGTATCGTTAAAACATTGAACATTTACATTTTAAAAATACTAAATAGTTTGGAAATGGCTTTCAGATTTTTTAAACACAATATAACTACGCATGCATTCAAATTATTTATGAGAGAAATTTTTCATGAACTGCACTTTACCAAACAATCACGTAAATGTTGTTGATCTGTTGACTCAGATAAACGAGCGTCTTCTAGAACAGAGGATAGAGTTGAAGGAGACGAGAAAATGAATTCGATCGAAATCAGTTTTTCTCGAGTGGCGGGTATTTTGGTTTCGGGAGACATTTTTGACATGAAATTTTTTGTATACGTTCGATTTGTCGATTTTGATCAAGCGTCTTGTGGGAAATTAATAGTTTCTAAGTATTTGCTATTATTGTTAAAAAAAAGCTTCTTAAAAACAAACGCATCACTTATGCAATAGTGAAGGTTCCGCTTTCTCTAGTAGCACTCATGAGATTTTTAAATTACATTCGTTTATAGAAAGATTACTACATTCGTTTATAGAAAGATTCAAAAACTATGAAAATAGGTGTTGTATAATAAAGTTTCCAGTTGGGGGCGACCCCGGCGAAGTGGTTAACATCCACACCTCTCAGGCCAAAGTCACGAGTTCGAATCTCACCCCCGGACAAGTTACGAAAATACCCAAATGATATTTGAGTGATTACAACGGGAGATGAACCAGCTCAGGGCTGTAGATATCGATAATAAAGAAATAACAAAAAAAGTTTTCAGTTTAAGGTTTATGTTAATTTGCAATAAAACATAAATGTATGTATCATTAGCCACATTTAAAGGTTATACCGTATCAATTTGCACCACTTTAAAATGGCTGTAACTTTTTACCTATTAAGTATTTTCTATTGAAAATTTGGGTGGAATTAGTTCAATGTGTTTACGCTGTGTGAATTTCACTAGCAGATGTGCAATCGTTGTGAAGATGGAGTCGGAAGAACAGCAGCGGCGCAAAGAAATTTTGCGCACCCTGAAAATCCGGATCCTTCTTATCGTGGGAATGGTACATTCTACGGTGTCTCGTGTTTTAAATCGGTTCCACGAACGTTTGACCATCGATCGGAAAGCAAAAAGTGGCAAAAGTGGATCTCCGTATAGTGTTAAGGATCACCAGCGGGTATTTCAAGCTTCAAGAGGAATACCCAAAGTTCCTACCCAAAACTTTCGTGCAAGATGCGAAAAGACGTGAAGGACTACACACGTACAAAGTTCAAACGGCGTCTAATCGCGATGAACGGCAGAGTACGGTAGGTCAAACACGTGCACGGAAGCTCCACACCCAGATGTTGACGAAACCACGTTGCCTCGTCATAAATGATGTATGTATGTCAAAGCCGACTTCCGTCAGCTTCCGGGGCTCCAGTTTTGCACTGCTCATCATAAATTCGATGTCCCTGAGGACGTTAGAAAGCAGAAGATGTCAAATTTTCAAAAAAATATATGATTTGGCAAGCAAATTGCTCGTGAGGACAGCGGAGCACCCTATTTGTGACAACTGGATCGGTCAATGGGCAGGTGTACCTAAAGGAATGCCTCCAAAAGCGTCTACATCCTCTTCTGAGGTCACACGATGGTCCTAAGATTTTCTGGCCGCATTTAGCTTTGTGCCATTACTCGAAAGAGTTTTTGGAGTGGTACAAGGCTAAGGAGGTCAATTTCGTGCCGAAGCATCTCAACCCCCCGAACGCACCGGAAATGCGGCCAATTGAAAAATTCTGCGCCATAATGAAGCAGGCACTTCGGAAACATCCTATGGAAGTGAAATCGAAGGAAGATATGAAGAAAAAATGGATTGCCACGCAAAAAAAGGTGGTCCAAATGTTGCCCAGGACCTTATGAGTAATGTAAGAAAGAAGATTCGTGCATTTGGATATGGTATTGAAATTGAATAAAACAAACATGGGAAAATATTCATAACATGTTTAATTTTACTCTCTAAAAGTTTGAAAATGATTGGTTGAACGGGCGAAATTTGCCGAATATTTGTGTGTGTCGCAATTTGATTCCGTACACCCTTTAACAATACCTAATTTTACATGCAATTTTCTATGTGTGTATTTGAAGTTTCTTTGGGGAGTTTATATTTTCTCTCACTTGTAAAACATCATGACGTTTTAATCAATATTACAATCTTGTAATAATTACTCGATATTATCCTTTTAGGTATAATTTTCCTTGAAAACTTTGACTACAAACTAAAAAGAAACTCATTCTCTTTCGACCACTTAATTTCCAATAAATTTCATCTGCCCAACAATCGCCATCCTTTCAACTGACATAACCATAAATCACCCCACCAAGCGACCGAAACAACTTAATTCCTCTCTCGGCACCGAACTAAAATCGAACATAAATTGCTCGAATGGGATCAACTACCTGCCGTTTGATGGCCTAAAACCCGGGAACCGTCCGTCCGGTGACCAATTTATGTCCCACGGCAGAGAGTAAACCTCAGCCGAAGCCCAACGCAAGGTTGAAGATCATGTTTTCGAGTGCCTGCAGTTTTGCAACATACCTACCTACCTTTGTGCGAAACTCACACCCGGTGAAGCAGGGCAGGGCAGGGAGAACTTGCTGTCCTCCACAGACCTGAGCGCGCGCCGTGGTTGATGCAATGTTTTCTACTTGAAAGTGTATGTACCTACTGCGAACGAAGATAATCATTAAAACCGGACCGTGATAAACACTGCGGCAGCCAGCGTGATCGTGTTTGTGAACTAAATTTTTATTACTCTTATAAATTTTGCGCTAAATGTTTGCCCGCTGATCCATCGTCACTGACGGACGGACTTGCTCGCAAGATTAATGAGTTTTCTCGGGGCCATCCGCAGGTCCTTTCGCCCAACAGAGTAAGGCGGCTCCGGCGGACTGCTTTCGGAGCCTTGTTGGATCTTTCAAGAAAGATCGACGGAATCAGATAAGAAGCAGAGTAGGCACGTAGCGGGCAATCTGGCCAGTCGGTATGGTTACGTAATTCGCAATTTTAGTTTGGGAGAGAAGCACGGAAAATAGGGCCGACCTCACCTCAAGGGGACATTGTCATGCAGCGACGAGTATGACGATGACGACGACGAAAACGACGACGCCAGTCCGCTTATGCCTTCAAGGCTGCACAAGTGTGTTTGGTGTGCAAATTTCAATCAAATCTACAATCCAAATTTGTTCGAACAATCGTTTGCCGGTCAATCAATTGGTCGGTTCGATCCTGGGGCGCTTGTGTACTTGTGTTCCATTGTCACACGCGTTCACACGAGTGTGGCTCGAAACGGGGCAAAGGCTCAAGGCAGTTGTTAAAGTAGCTAGCAGAATTCTCAAACATCGCGCAAGTTTCTAATTGCAACCTTCAGCGCTGGTTGTTGTTCTAAAATTGCCGTTGCGTCGGTCTGGCCGGAGGATACCTGTGAAATGTTCTTGGGTGTCGATTCTTGGATCAGGACGGTCGATGAGATGGCAATAAATGTTTAGAATCGAGAAATTATTGCTTCTGTTCGAGTGCATTTCCTTTTGTTTCTCCCAAAGGGGACAGTTCCATGGAAGGCGCCATTTGGTTTGACGTAGACGAGTTATGACAACGGACGATGACGATTCGATTTTGGTAGCTGTTGCATCGAGGTGATAAATGGGTCTGTTATTGGAAATATGCCCCTTGAGAGCCTATTTCCTCTGTCATTAGCGAAATTAATATAGACTGTATAGACTGTTGCATAATCAAGCCTACGGCCAACGACCATATGTGACGACTATAGTGTCCATTTAGATTGTTTTCAAAAATGGATTAAATGGTTCTTATTACCCTGACTAGATGTTCTAAAAATTGCAACCATAGTGTTCATACCGCTGTGCAAATTTTTCGAGTGAATTATTTTCTCCAGGATAGCCTGCATTCACTCGAACTTTTTCGTGTTCTTCAGATAAGATGACCGAATGCGATCGTTAAACATCGTTCTGAAATCCAGAAGTCTTCTAAGTTCTCCAAAACGTTCTGTTGTTAAGATCTTGATGTCCATAATGTGGTTTGCTATGCACGTTCCCGTCATAACTTACCTCACCTTACCAATCAGACCAAGGCCGGTGTGGCCTCTGCTGTACACAGAAGTTGTCTCCATTGTAATCGGTCCATGACTGTACCTCGCCAGCCTTGTTGTCTGTGGAGAATCCGCAAGTCACCTTCTACTTGATCGGTCCACCTTGCTTGATGCGCGCCTCTTCTTAATGTACCCGTCGGTTTGTTGTCGAGAACCATTTTAACAAAGCTGTCGTCCGACATTCTTACGAAATACCCAGCCCATCGTAGTCAACCGATTTTAGCGATGCAGTTCGTGGTTTATTCGCCTCCTCCACGTTTTGTCTTCCATCTGCACGCCACCGTAGATCGTACACAGCACCTTCCGTTCAAAGACACCAAAGGTTGGTTGGTGGTGTTGGTCCTCCACTAGCAATGTCCATGTTTAATTCGGCGAACTTTGTTCGATCTCAGCGCCTTTGTATCTCTCTGCTGGTGTCTTTATCGGCAGTCACCAATGAGCCCAGATACAGCAGCCCTAGATTTCATCACCGTCGATCTGAACTTGTGGTAGGACGCTAACATTGTCTTCTCGTGAGCCTCTTCTCTTCCTATATTTTGTTTTCGACGCATTAATCACAAGCTCAATCCCACCAGCTTCAGCCTTCAGTCTGATGTACGTTTCCGCCATCGTCTCAAACTTACGTGCAACGCTATCAACGCCGTCAACGAATCCAAATAGTTGGACAGACTTCCTGAAGATTGTGCCACTCGTGTTTATTCCAGCTCTTCGAATCACACCCTCCAATGCAATGTTAAGCAACAAACACGACAATCCTTCACCGTAACCCTCTCCGAGATTCGAAAGGACTCGGAAGTTCCCATCTTAAACAGCATCATAATCAGGGCCCTAAACGATCACTCTCGCATCTAAGAATAGTTTGCAATGATTTGCAAACATTCAACGATCTACAAACGCTGCTAGAGCTTAGAACTTGAAATTTTTAAGGCTCAATAAAGCTTTCGCAATGCCTAGGAATTCTATATGAATTCAAGAAGTTCATGTTATACTTCTGAGAGTATGATGAATTGATGAAACAATGGTTATAAGATTGTTGTTATCCTCTAAAGTATTCTGGAGTTATGATCTTACTGATCTGCAGGCTTCATGAAGTCTTGAATAATGTACTGAATGGTTTTCGGTTGGAATTCAGTAGAGTTTGCTCACAATCGTATCGTTTCAATAAGTTGTTTAATGCTTGCAGGCTCAATTAAGTCTCAAACCATATAAGGCTTGCTTCATTTAGAATTGGAACAAACTATTGTGGCGCTCCTGGTGGACGGATTTGGAAGTTCTTGGCGCCCACGTATCGGGAATTTTGTCAGCTTCACGTATGTATTTTTGACATTCCGCAAATCGACTGTACTTTGTAAACAATCAACATGGAAGCCGAAAGAAGGGAAAAAATTGTGCACAGTTATTTGGAAAATCCATTGTGGTCTGCATCTAGGCTAGCTAAACAGCTGAAATTGCCCAGAAATACCGTATGGCGCGTTATCAAACGGTATAAGGAAACATTGACAACGATTCGAAAGCCTCAAGCCAATCGTCGGAGTGGAACTGTCGATCGGAAACTGCGTGGTAAGATTTTGAAGACGATTAAGAGGAATCTGTCATCTGTCATCTGTCGGACCGTGATTTGGCCAGAAAATTCAGTGCTGCCCATAGTACCGTGAGGAGAACTCGACTCCGGGAAGGAATCAAGTCGTATCGAGCTAGCAAACAGCCAAATCGGACCATAAAACAGAATAGTGTGGCCAAAATCCGCGCTCGGAAGCTATACGACCAGGTGCTGAACAAGTTCGACGGGTGTCTTCTGATGGACGATGAAACCTATGTCAAGGCTGACTTCGGGCAAATCCCAGGTCAAAAATTTTACTTGGCAACGGCTCGGGTGGATGTTCCAGCCGAATTTAAATTTGTTTTTGCCGACAAATTTGCACGAAAATTCATGATTTGGCAGGGCATTTGCAGCTGCGGCAAAAAAAAAACGAAAGTTTTCGTTACAAATAAGACAATGACGTCGGAACTATACCAAAAAGAGTGTCGCCAAAAATGAGTTCATTCGATCCCACGACCATTTCGTAATGTTTTGGCCAGATTTGGCAAGCTGTCATTACAGCAAAGTCGTTCAAGAATGGTATGCAGAGAAAGGGGTCCAGGTTGTTCCGAAAAGCCTTAACCCACCCAACTGCCCCCAGATCCGCCCTATTGAGAAATACTGGGCAATCATGAAGAGGAGACTCAAGGCAAAGGGAAAGGTTGTCAAAGACATCAATCAGATGAAGACCCGGTGGAATAAGATAGCTAAAACGATGGACGCAGAAGGTGTGCGCCGCCTAACTAGCCGTGTTACAGGAAAAATTCGAGAATTCCTTCGAAACCGTGACGAATAATTTTATCCGTATTTGTTCTTAAAAGTATGAAGAAAACGCTACATTTGTATGAAAAAAGATCTTGAATTCAATAATAAATAACTGAAATACAGGCAATTGTTTTTGTTCCAATTCTATCTGAAGCAAGCTTTAGTCACGATTTTTTTAGTCCAGGAGCTCACGAGATTCTTCTGACAACATTCACATCATTGCATCGCACAGTGGGGAAAAACGGACCCAAATTCCCACAGATGAGACGCCGCTGGATTTGCTGCTTGAAATATATCATTTATTATTAAAAATTTGCGAAAAAATTCAATCGTGCTGGTTTCATTCTGCGCCGGGCCCGGGAATTGGTCCATTTCACCCCATTTACCCCTAAAACTGTGTCTTTTTGAGTTGGCACCCATATAACTAAAAACACCGCTGAATTTTCGAGCTCGGAAAGTGGCCTATTTTACCCAATGTCCCCTTTAATTTGCGGTTTCCTTGTTCGTACCCTTTCATCTACAATTGCTGCCAAAGTTTATGGATGAAAAGAGCGTTTCTTACGTGAAAAGTCTAAGGAATCGAAAAGTGTAGTTTTCTTTCAGTTACAGAATCGGAAAACTGTCCATTTTGCCCCATTTGACCCTATCTTTGTGTGTTTTTAAGTTTTTATTCATATATCTACAATCGCCACTGAATTTTCTACATGAAAAGGACCATATCGTACGTGAAAAACACTGATGATTGTTTTATGTGTTCCATAGTTAAATTCAGCGGCGATTGTAGTAACATGGATATCAACTCAAAAAGACACATTATTTAGGGGTAAATGTGGTAAAATGGACCATTTCCCGGGCTCGGCGCAGAATGAAACCAGCACCATTGAATTTTTTCGCAAATTTCCTATAAGAAATGATATATTTCAAGCAGCAAATCCAGCGGCGTCTCATCTGTGGGAATTTGGGTACGTTTTTTCCTACTGTGCATCGGCTCAAAGCTCTTCTAGAGTTGAGTTGTTGGAGGGTGAATAAAATACTGAAAAAAATCCTTTAAGTTTAGTTTAGTTTGTGAAACTCAAAGGAGTCTTCGGAGGATTGTAATGTACATCGTCGAATAACATTAAAAAGATATTGAGTTCTCTCCAAACTACCCTGAAGCTAAGATTTAAGTACTCAAATGCAGTCCAAAACAATACCTTAACAGTATTTATAATGAAATTTGCCAGAAGCAGATAATGTTCTATCTACATTAGAGGCTCTAGGAGTGGACAGTAATGTATTGCTAGAACGAAGGAAAATTAAGAGAAAGTTTTGATAGTTCCGTTAGAGTATGGCAGGCTGTGAAATTGAAAGATGCATGTTGAAAACGAGTTGTTACGCAGCTTGAAAAAGTAGTATGAATTTCAGTTCAATATCATGCACATAAATTGAGCGTCATTGCGGATAAACTTGTATACAAAAATTCGTCTTCATTACAACTTTTCCATGCAAGTTGCTGCTTCGTGCTGTACGAAATACGATTTTACATAATTTTAATATACATTAATTGTTATGTTATGTATTCTCCGTGCGAGGAGTAACGATTATGATGTAGAAGGAGATGTTCGCTCATCACCATGAGGCACCAAGAGTGAACAACAATGTTTTTGGCTAGAATGAAAGATGTGAAGAGAAAGTGTTGAAAGGTCCGTCAGGGTGCGGCAGGTAGGAAAATTAACAGATGTTTTTGAAAATTGAGCGAAAGGGCATGTATCCAATGGTACTCGAACCATGGACGTCAATCTTTGCCTAACATCCCACTGCGGGGTAGGTTGTAGCGACGGAACAAGTCCGCCACTTCAACAGGCAAAAATTGACGCATGGAAAGACGCTCATGTACCACTGTGGCTTGTATAGTTTATTCTTAGCGATCTATTGTGTGCACTCTGTTTACTGATGCGCACATGGGAGAGGAACTCTCTCCTTTTTTGGTTTTGTTTTGATTCGCATCGACTGACGATCACTACAGTAATTTTAATAAAAATAATTTTAATATTTACAATGTACTTGGAAGATAAAATATTTAAAATCTATGGATACATGAAGACATGAGCAATGTCCCAAAAGACTTTATGAGCCCGAAAAGAACACGAGCGCCATCTGACGACATCTACTTAATGCTGGCCAAGCAATTCTCAGGATTTCCTGAAAATCTTTGTGTTCTTTGAGCTTACCAGATAATTACAAACAATATGATGATTAGTATAGGGTATAAATAAAAGACTGTCCATATGCACAATTAAGATGGAAAATTCTGGTGTTCCAGTAACCATTTTTTTAACAAAGTATTGTAAATTTATATCTTTACTCCGCGCATAAAAAAATAAAGAATTTTAACAGGCGCGTAATATTTCCCCTCATTTAATTACAAGCCAATGAAACGTAAACAATGAAATTACTTGCAATTTTTCATGAGCCATACAACAATGTCTGCAATCTTTCATGCAACAAGCTAGATTCAGGCGTTTTCTGGCTTAAATTTACACGAATTATTCCATTATGATCTGCCAAATCTAGCATTCTCTTTCAGGGCGGTAGATAACGCAGAAAATTCAATGTTTCTTTTAATCTGTGCATGTAATGCCTGGCTGGCTTGACTGTGCCTGTAAGTCTTGGCTGGCGTCTAACATCCGTTCCATTCAACAGAACTGATCTAACAAACCACCAAAAAGGCCATTAGGCCAAAAGCCAAACGTCCCACCATTAGGATTCGTTCAGCCCACAATAATTCCACTATTCCATGTCTTCATGTTTGGACTCGCTCTTCTCTCATATTCCAGAAGAGATATGGAAAATGCTCAACGAGACAAGTTAGCAAATTAAGAGTTTTGAAATAAGAAACAACTACCCATGATCAGCCGTTGATTATCTGAGGAGAGAAAATGATGATGAGTCGTGCATGCTTTCATCGTCAGAAATTGACAAATAAGTCAGAAATGGATCGCCATCGTGAACTTCATCTATTTGGCCTAGCAATCCTATAGCAATGCTTGAAGATCTTAGAATCTAGACTTAAGATTATTGAAAAATAAGATATATAAGAGATAAGAGATTTTGAAAAACCTTTGGGGTTCACTTTTAGCTCAATCTGTAAAGATGCAGCCACAATGCTATACCGTGCTGATTATAACTGTAGATGTGGAGAACTTCGTGAGTACTTCGTTGGCAATATTATGTCTGAATCTTCGGAACGCCTAGTTAAATAATCTAAGTGCACTAGGGCAAGTTATGCGAAAGCTATTATTTTTAGAGCACGTATAAACTTGATGCTGTAACATGAAAAATGCTTTAAAATTGTCTGTTTAACCATAGCGCATAAAATTTACCCTCGTTTAATCCCAAGCCAAAGGAGGCGTGAACAACGAAATTGTTTGCAATCTTTCATGCGTCATACAACAATGTTGGCAATCTTTCATACAATAGGCTAGATTCAGGCGTTGTTTGGCTTAAATTTACATGAAATATCTCATTATTTTCTGCTAAATCTAACATTCCCTTTATGTGCGTTAGACAACTCAGAAAATTCAATGTTTCTTTTTATCAGATTTCAACTCTAAGGAGGGGTTACCGACAACGTTGATATCGTTATATGCACATTTGAGACGATGCCGTCATATTTGATCAAGGACGATTAGGCTTGTCATTAATGCGTCAGAGACAAAATAGGGGAGGAGGCTCATGAGACGCTGTTAGCCTCCCAGAACAAGATAAAGTCGACGGTGATGAAATCGAGGCGGTAGACGAATCAGTAGAATCAGTGAATCTGAGCTCATTGGTGACCACCGATAATAACACTAGCAGAAAGATACAAAACTACATAATGGCAGGTAACCATGGAAGTTACGAAGATCGAACAAAGTTTGTCGATCTGCAAAGTTCACCATCTACAACCCAAGTAACAATTATAGTTTTATTCCAGCCGTATGGCACTCCTCCTAGCTTTGTTGATAAAACTACATTCAAAACTGTTTCGTCCACCAACACCTCCTCTATGCATCTTTAAAGCCGAAATGTGTACACCGTGATCCACTCTATAAACGGTTGTGAAAACAAATCAATAGAATCTTTCTAAGATCATAAAGATTTTGAGCATGTTCTAGTGAAAGATGTTTTGACCACTTCAGAACCTCCATAAAACCTATTGATCGATTTTGTTATGCTGCTTTGTTCGATTCACTGCTCTTCTGATTCATTTAGCAGACGATAATATCTGTGTAAAAAGTTTAGCAAGTGCTGGGAAATTTTGTTTGATTGCAAAATATTCAAAACAAATTGTGATTTATACAACGTATCATGCTGAAAGGGCGCATTTAATTTTATGGTGTAAAATGGCACGATAAGAGCCGAAAATCAATGCGCCTCGGAAATTTGCGAGCGTACAACATAGACGAGCGTCAGACAGTCAGACAGAAATTCATTTTAATATAAATAAAAATCCTGTTTCCAATAACCCCCACATGCCAAATGCCAAACGTTTCATTTGTATGAGAGCCCCCCCCCCCTTTCAGAGGGCAAAGGGGTCTCAAACCACCATAGAAATATCGAGTTATGCAAAAAATTGTGTTTCCTTTATATGAGCGATCCCTCCTTCCACTTTTAGAAGTAGGAGGCGTCTCAAATCATCATAGAAACATTTCTCTCCTTCAAAAACCTCCATATGCCAAATTTGGTTCCATTTTCTTGATTAGTTCTCGAGTTATGCATAAATTTGTGTTTCATTTGTATGGGAGCCCCCTCCCCCCCTTCAGAAAAGGGAGGAGTCTCAAATTAGCATTGAAACAGTATTCATCTACAAAAACCTCCACATGCCAGATTTGGTTCAATTTGCTTGATTAGTTCTCGAGTTATACAGAATATTGTATTTCATTTGAATAGGAGCCCCCCCTTTCAGAGTGAAGAGGAACCTGAAACCATCATCATTCTTGCCTTTAAAACCTCACACATGCTAAATTTGGTTTCTTTTGCTTGGGGTCTCAAACCACCGTAGAAACATTTCTTGCCTACAAAACCTCCACATGCCATATTTGGTTCCATTTGTTCTTGAGTTATGCAGAAAATAGTTTTTCATTTGCATGGGAGCCTCCCTTTCTAAAGGCGGGAGGGGTGTCGAACTATAATAAGATCTTTTTCCGGACTTAAAAACCCCTGCATACAAATTTGCATAGCGGTAGGGATAGTTCTCATGTTTGGTTTAAATTTGTTTCATTTGTATGAGAGCCCCCCTTTTTAGAGGGAGGAGGGGCTTTGAACCACCATAAAAACATTTCATGCCTTAAAAACTCGTCCATTCCAAATTTGGTTCCATTTGCTTGATTAGTTCTCGAGTTATGCAGAAATTTGGGTTCCATTTGTTTTAGAGCACCCCTCCCCCTTCCTCCTCATATGACGGAAGAGTCTCAAATCACTGTAGAAACCCTTCCCTCCTTCAAAAACTTCCACATGCGAAATTTGGTTCCATTTCTCTTATTAGTTCTCGAGTTATGCAAGGATTTGCGTTTCATTTGAATAGGTTCCCCCCCTTTCAGAAAGGGGAGGGGTCTCAAATCAACATAGAAAAATGTTTTGTCTTCAAATACCACCACATACTAAATTTGGTTCCATTTGCTTGATTAGTTCTCGAGTCATGCAGAATAGTGTATTTCATTTGTATCGGATAGGGTAGGTTGAAATTCACGACGAGAGCAGGGTGGTCGGCATCTAGATCGATTAGTGGTTCTACTGGCAGAGTAAGGGTAGTGCCCGGTAATGCACGATTATTGGCTAGAACAAGATCGAGCAGGCGCCCATTCCGGTTCAGCATAGTATTAACTTGAGTGAATCCGCGAAAAATTAAATCCATCCAAAAGGCTAGAACAAGCCGCCGGCATATGCGATAACAAGGGATCGATCATTGGAATGTCGTTGCCCGCCAAGCGCCACTGTAACCCAGCGGTTGTAGTCGCCAAATAAGAGCGCAGGAGAGTGAGAGCTCAGTTGAGCTGATATTGAGTCTGTGAATCCACATAATCACGGATGATTGTGCAATCGTTTTTCGATCGGGAGGAATGTGTAGACTACGCCCACGCTAAGTGTCTTGTAGATGCTCCAGAACAATCCAAATCTGCTCCAATCGGCTTGAAAATGGGCGACTAGCTGAGATAGCTGGTTAGCCTAGTTGAAACAGCAATCAGGACCCCTCCGCCGCGTGTTTTATGACTATTCAGCGGGGATCGATCAGTTCTGTAGACATTGTATAATGATCCGAAAAGTTGTGACGAATTGATCCTATCATCCAGCCACGTTTCCGTTAATACAATCATATCATATTCTTCCTCCGAGACTGACCCAGAAAGTTAAATCGTGACAAAGGAAACCCCAACTCATTTTTATTATATAGATTTACATTTTACATTTTACATTTTACATTATTACATATAACATTTGACATTTAACATTTAACATTTTACATTTAACATTTGACATTTACATTTATTATTTTATATTTAACACTTAATCTTTTACATTTTTACATTTTACATTTAGATTTAATATTTACATTTTAGATTTAACATTTAACATTTTACATTTTACATTTTACATTTTACATTTGTTTACATTTTACATTTTACATTTTACATTTACATTTACATTTACATTTTACATTTTACATTTTACATTTTACATTTTACATTTCATTGCGTTTTACATTTACATTATACATTTTTACATTTCAATTATTGCTTATGTTCCAATATGGCGATTGGAAAAAATAACAGCTTTGCCAAAAATCCAATTTATCTTCTGTAATGACTTATAGGCAAATGGTTTAAAAATGCGTTTTCAACTGACCATAGTAAGATAATCATGAATGGGTCCTGAAATGGCATTTCAAAACAGCATTTTACAAATTCTTGAAGCCGAAATAATACCTTTGATAGAGTAAAACGAAATTGAGAAAACAAGATTTTAAACCTGTTGGTGCCATAATAAAACCAAATTGATTTCTAATGGCTTTCATAAGACTTTAATAAAACATATAATAAAGCAGGATGGTTTTGGAAATATTTCTTGGGAATGGAAGCACTGCATCGTGCTAACGACAAATGCAAGTTCTACGAGAAGTTAAACAGCTTCTGGTACACACCGCTATAATCGGACGACTACGGTGGGCTGGGCATGCAATTTTACGGATTTCGGTAAAATTTTACCGAGAATTAGGTAATTTTTTACAGATATCTGTAAAATTTCACCGAAATCCGTTAAATCGGATTACCAAACGTTCGGCTGTTGAGAATTCGGTAAAACTTTACAGATTTCTGTAAGAAAAATCTAAGTGTGTAAGAAGCTAACTTCGTATTCAATGCCACACCCACAGCTGTCAAAAGTAGTGAAGCATTTGTTGACACAGATCGAATATTCCTACATTGAACAAAAGCAATGCAAAGAGCAACACTGAACAAATATTTCACTTAGCTACTACTGGAAACACATGTAGATATTTTCCAATACTAAAGTAAGTGACTTTTACGTGAACATCACATAGAAAAAGAAATTTTACTTGACTGATCATAAGACATTGAGCATTTGTTCTATGAACAAAATCCATGTTTACGATTCAAGTAAAAGCTAATTTACGAAAATAAATTTTCAGTGTGCGGAACCTTGGTATAACTGAGACGAAAAAATCTCGGGACACGTCTTCCTGCGAAAGAGAAGTTATAGGTTTGCCTGAACCGTAACTAGATAGCTCTGCGGAGAGTTGGTGATCGGGATCCCTTGCATCACCAATGGGACTTGATAGGCAATCCTTGGCAATTTAGTCACATTAGACAAACACAACTTCGGACATCCTTACATTTATTTACGAGAGCGTATTTTTAGGGAAAATACTAATTGCCAGCACTACATTTATTCTCTTAAGTTTAACACAAGACAAATAACGAATATATTAGTCTTACAGGACCGTCTTTGACCTCTGGTAAGGTTACTAATAACTACAACTATCTGCAGCTACTTATTTGAAGCCTCAGCCCCAGCATCCCGAACACTTGTGGTGAATTTTCAACATCATAGGGTGGGCCGAACCTCTCTCTGCAGCATCTCCATCGCTCATCGATGACACCGATTTATGGTTATCTAAAGAGTGGTTGGTGCTACCTTCTGTGTCGGTCTGCTTGCTTCTCGATCGCTGAACAATAACCAAGTTCAAAGCATCTGTCTGGTCGGTCGATAGCTACACACATATTGCCAGCAGCAGAGGAAATATAATTAGGACAGTTAGGGTGGTCCTCACAGACAGAAGTAAAGATGTGATGATAAGTGCTATATAAAGGATGAAGGTGTCTCTCTCTCTCTCTCTTTTGGTGAACCAGCCTAGATCCTGTAACCTTTGTGGGGATGCACAGGTAAGCACGGTCACTAAACAGCTAAGGTTATACTAACTTCCCTTCCCTATTATCGCTATTATTGATTATTAAAGAAATTGATTCACTGAAACGTGTACATTTATCAGTTAGTCCCAGCCCCAATCAGTTGATTCATAGTGCAATTTCATGAAATTCAGATCAATCACGGAGTAGCAACCATTGATACGTACAGTCAGTCAAGCTAAACTAAGATGATAAGTTACATAACTGCTTAGTTACAGATATTAAGAAAAACCACGAGAACATCACCTTCTTCTTCTAACAGACTTTGACGCTCATTTCAACGAGCTTCCCCTGCTTTCAATTAAGTATTCCAGAAGTAGATATATTCTCCCCTTGTATCTTAACTCAGGTATCGTACTGGTAGAATATAATACAAACATGGACAACGAGTTTGAAGGATCTTATCCGATTTACATTCGGTCTGGCCCAATTTCAACAAAACAATAGCTCGCATTATCGTCAACTGAACGCACCCAATTGACACAGAAACACGTATTGAAAACAAATTTTACCCAGGGGGAGCCCCACCAACCAAACAATAAAGAAACCAACTTAAAACTTAAAATCCACCTCGCACTACAAACCTCACAACCGAACCAATATGCGGATTAGCTGTTTTACTACGCTCGAATAGATCGGACCGTCTACGAAAGTTAGTTCGTGTGTGTCTCCAGCCATCACTATCATCGTAATCGCCACAACGGGGTGTTATAATATACCGAGTAAAACGCTAGTCGATCGTAACAATTATCGATAATATGCCAATCGATACATCAATTTAGTTTCAATAATTGTCTACGTTAATGTACGTCAAGCATACGACTGCATTGTTCTACTTGTTGTTGATTACGACGAAACGACTGCAATTATACTGCGCGCGCTGGCCAGCAGAAGGCGTTTCTGCCATGTTTCAAAATTTTGGAATCGAAACCTTGAAGCTCCGCCAACCGGTATGGCTGGAAAACCAGCACTACCAGCTTCTGAATTAGCCGCTGCACTTGTCGCGTTATCAACAACTGTCAGCCAGAAAAGGGAAAACCGGACTTATCCGGACCATAAACCAGAAAATATATACAGCGTTTTATGCAGTCCAAACGCATACCGTTAAACGCACGGATGCACACATGTGCCCTACACGACCACGTTGAATCGCTAAATTTGAAAAAAAAAAATCACGTGCCATCACCGAGTTAGCAGGCACTCGTGCACACAAATCCGCCGAGATCGGTACAGGTAAAGCCGGTTTCGGAGCTTTCCACCGCGCATCATGATCATCATCATCATCATCGCCTCTTCTTTCTCGTTCACTTTTAATTATCACCCATCGCCGAGCAACGACCAGCTTATAGGAGTACACGACAAACTCCCGAAGTTTGCAAACATCAGCGGCGCGCAAATCCTAAAGATGTCATTCATCCTAACACCACCCGCACCCATCAGCTGAT
This sequence comes from Aedes japonicus, assembly GCA_034211315.2. Taxonomy (NCBI): domain Eukaryota; kingdom Metazoa; phylum Arthropoda; class Insecta; order Diptera; family Culicidae; genus Aedes; species Aedes japonicus. The sequence continues at coordinate 85,094 of JASCZW010000576.1, forward strand.
GAAGCTACGCGACCGTTTGTTTGTGTTTCGCTCGTTCTAGCGGTGACCACGACCGCTCAAGTGATCAAAGCTGAAGAGCTCAAGCTCAAGCTGCGCGGGAGCAATCATACAGCAAGTAGGTAGTATAATGCCAAAGCACTTATCATTCTGCGGTGTTAGCAGCAACGGCGAGCATCGATCATTGTCGAGTGTCGAGTGTACCAACGAGTTGTTCCGCTATTCGGCAACAGGTGGCCGCAAAGTTCTGACGAGTGCTATTGGCGGTGAGGAAGGAGCGGTGCGCGCTAATCTGGGTTTGTTTGAAATCGAACAATGATTGTTTCGCATAAGTATGACGAAGTGGTTATGAAGATGAGTTTGAAACGCTGATATTGATTGTAATGGATAGAAAAACGGAACTACGAATGTTGCGTGTGACTTGCGTTTGCATACTTGTTTGTTTGCTGAATCAAACAGAATGAATCATTTATAGAAGCTTCGATAACGAATATCCATATTTTTTGGCAGGTTCCAACACGCCAGTTTCGGTTATCCCAATTCATAACGTCTTCACTTGACTGATAACTTTTTCCAAATTATCTTCACGTTTGACCTGAATTTCTCTCAGCCCTACCTGGGGATAATTTATCGAAGTGATTTGTTCGGAAATAATGGTTTTCTTAGAGTTGTTATTTTGATTCCGTAAAACGATCTCTACTTTCAAGAAACTTCTTTAAATGAATGAGACTTATACATGCTGGAAACGACTGACAAATCCACCTTTAAAACTAGATGACAAGTCTAGGTATTGAAATTGCATTCCCTTACAGATCTGCTTATTCTCGACTCTGAAAAAACTGAAAAATTTCAATATCATGAAGGATTGAAGGATTTTTGTGCCTATGAATCCCATTAAAACAATGTAAATCATTATGTAAAATGGTAATTTGATAAGATGGCAGTTATCTTTCCACCAATTAATAATACAAGTGTTCTGCATGATATCTTGTTTTCTAACGAACGTCAAAAGGTGGAAGTCAAATTCAGTGAAGGAGAAATTCCTCAAATCATTTGATACTGCTCACGAAACCTAACTGCATCCGTTTGCAGATAAGCATCATTACATGCAAAAACAACGCAGTAGAAACTACCAAATCGGGGGTTAAAAAGCGCAAACACCAACAATTTTCACCTGACTATAAATGCATTTGATTTTACCATGCCTGCGATTAGATCAACCATGGCGTGGTTGATATCAATGTGAGGTCTATCAAATATACCAAAAACCGTTGTAAATTTTACTGAAATTTCATGATAGTTTTGAAATTTCGGTAAAATGGTAGTTTTTACCCCAAGATTTTTTTCTGTGTAGACAAAGCTGTTAGTGCGGGAGCTCAACGAATTCCGTCTAATGCTTCAAACAGATGTAACATTTATCGTTCTTTATTCTTTCTTAGCGTCTTAAGCTCATTGCTTTCACAATAAGCTAGTTGCTTGCTTCCAACTTAGTGTTCAAAATGCACTTCCACAGTTATTAATTGAGAGCTTTAGATGTCATGTACAATTTTTGCATAAGAATGGTTGTGTGGCAAGTACAATCATACTAAAGGGTGTTTCGATCGAAATTTGGTCGACTTAAACTTGTCGCATTTCCTTTCATCGTGCATTAAAAAAAATTAGCACACTCCTCATTTTGAAGATGTGTGCGTGTAGCATCATGCCTCTTTTTTGATTTTGAGATTAGCACTTCAGTTATCAAAATACCAAAGAGAAGCAACGCATCAAAATTTTGCACGTGCATGGCAAAAATCCAAACTACTCTCACGCAAAGTTGGCGAAATTGTTGAATGTGGCTAAATCAACTGTTACCAACATATAAAAAGCGTTCGGTGAACGTTTTTCGACAGCCAGGAAAGCTGGATCGGGGGGAAATCGAAAGCCGGAGGCCACAGCGACTACAAAAAGAGTTGCCCGCTGTTTCGAGCGGAAACCCAAACTCTCCGTCCGAAATGTCGCAGAGAAGATGGGAGTGACGCCTTCAAGCATAGATAGAGCTAAAAACGAGCTGGACTGTCAACTTACAAGAAAATGGTGACTCCAAATCGCAAAACACATGCCTTTTCTGAAGCGACATGATTGTTCCGTTCTATTTTGGCCGGATTTGGCATCTTGCCATTACGGAAAAAAGGGCATGGGTGGTATGTTGCCAAAATCGTTCAAGTGGTACCCAAGGACAAGAACCCTCCCAACACGCCAGAGCTCCGCCCAATCGAACAATATTGGGCCATCTACAAGCGGAACCTTGAGGAGACTCAAAAAGCGGTTGTGAGCGAGAAACAGTTCAAGGCAAACTGGTCTCACACACACATCTGTATGACCAAATTTTGATCGGAACACCCTTTATATGCCCAGGGAGTCGAGGAATTTTTCTCAACGAAAAATTCCTAGACCAGACCGGAAACCGAACCCAGCCACATCCAGCATGAAGTTGCTTTGTAGACGCTTTTGCTGACTGAGCTAAGGCAAGCCCCGAAAACACTTAATGTTTCTCTTTCCATAATGGAAAAAAATCTATTTGGAAAAAATAGTTCATTTTTACTATCATGAAAGTGTTCAGTTAGGTCCGCAAAAGTAGGCCTTATATAATTTTTGCTGTTTAATTCACCAGTATACATCAATCCATCTTTCACTACTTGTACTGCTTTAGTTGCACGCTTGCTAAACATAATTGGTAGACATGTTCTATATAACTTGTTTTGGATGGCTGCAATAAGCTTTGACAGTTCATCTATAGATCATCAATTGTATGTTGCAAACATCCTATTTCTTGCACTCTTTCCTGATATTGTTATACATCGATGATGGTTACTTCTGAAGGGATCATAATGGTTACTCGATTGTGCATAAGTTGCAGTAACTCTTTAATCGAGTTACTGCAACTTCATGCACTGGTTTGAAGTTTAAGGAACTCATGTTTCATTGTTTAATCTTCAACCCGACCAATGGATTACCACAACATTGCATCTAAATTATAACAAAAGTTGTTGAAAATAACAAATTTTGTTTTAATTTTATTAATTAAAAGCATTTTACCTTGGAAAAGCGAATTATATCGCAAATGATACAAAATTTGTTATAATTGTTTAATTAGAAACACAACTACGAAACATAATTAATCCGAAAGCAATTACTTATAGACGTTTCTTTTTAATTTGTTACAAAATATTCGTTACATTCGTAAAATATTAGTAATGAATGCTCGAATGTTCTTTCTGTATCCACAAATTCTTCATGCTTTTGACAGTTTCGCGTGCGGCATTGATTACGAAGGTAGCTTCATAATAAGAACAAATCAGATTCGTTGCAGAAAACAACGAATAGATTCGTTAGTCCTACATTTGATTTCGTAATATAAACTGAAATTAATTTTCAGAGTAGTGGTCCAAAGTTTCTTTAGAACCGCAAAGGTTTTATCTAATGTTTTGCCTTGAAGAACGGTTCCAGAACTGCTTGTCCTCAATTTCTAGAACTTTCCAGCACTTTATAGGCTTTATCTCGTATGGTCTAACCATCTTGCTCTCTGCGCATATCTGCGTCTTGTTCCGGCCAGATTCGGTGCAAACACAATTTTAATGTAATTAATGTAATTTTTTTTTGGGTTCGCAGGTTTCAGATCAAAACTGCGAACAGAAGAGCCGGCACAAGCAAAATACAACGACTTTTTCAACGCACTCTAACGACCACCATTTTGTTGAAAAATCGTTGAAAAAAATAATTTTGTATACTTCATGGATACACTTATAATTGTAAAAAGTTTCGATTGATTTGTGTAAAAACTTCCTTTGAATTTTTTTTCAAAAATGAGTGTTTTCTCTCGTTCTAATTGTATATCCCCCTTAAACCAAGCAGTATGGATGCTGTTGGGCCACTAACAAATGTGGGTGGTTTATTTCAGAAAGATATAAAAAATACGTTGAAACATCAAGTTTGAGAACCGATTTAAACCGACAATAAGGATACTGTTGCAGACACTCACAGGTGTGGGTGATCTATTTTAATAGAATACAAGAATATGTTGAAATATCGTATTTAAGAATCGATATAAATCAACAGTGTTGTTGTTGAGGGCATTCACAAATGTGGGTGGTTTATTTCATAGATTATTAAAATACGTTAAAATTTCGAGTTTAACAACCGATTTCGGCCATCAGTGGTGATTTCAATTGACTACAAGAATACATTTAAACATCGAGTATGAGGACCAATTTAAACTACCAGTTGA